>VDFB02037833.1:85961-322555 GCA_007258455.2 Sequoia sempervirens | reverse complement strand
TCTTTTTTTTCCTAATATTCTTTTCTTTTCATTCATTCCTCATTTCAACCTGTGAACAATGAAGTTCACACTCAGGGCTGAGAACCATAGTGGCGCTAAAGCATAAATAAGATTTTTCACCTAACAAGACCTTACAAGGACCGTATTGCAACCTTAGGATTCTTAAGATGTATGAAAGATATAAGATTTCAAAATACTTTAGGTTCAAAACAAACCAATGACCCATCCTCTTTAAATCAAACATTCAGGCCGCCTAACACTAACAAAAGATCTCCACCATCCATTCAAAACACATGATTAAATTCTATCAATGAAATAATCAGAATAGTCCCAAATAATGAATAATTATTGTGTAGGAAAGACACTTCCCCAACTAGAAAACATAGAAACCCAAGCTAAAGAAGCAAAGCAACAACCAAATTGAAACCCAAAGAAAACCTAAACTAACCAAAACATAAGCAAACCAAAAGCCATCTAAACTATCCAAAGAAAAATAATCCTAAAGCAATCTATCCTAAAGAAAACAAAAATAGACTAAAACAAAAGAAAAGCAAAGCAAGTTGCATTTATTCAAGTCAGCATTATGTACAAAGAAACTCAAAGTGGCTCATGATCAAACAAGGAAAACTGAGTCCCACCCCCATATGGTTAATCAATGCATGAACAAGTAGTAATGTAATGGTAACAGTCCTTGAGAATAAAAAAATGTCTTTATACTCAACAAAATAAATCTCCACATTGTAGCATTCAAACTCAACCTCATAATCAAGAATAATCAATAACTAAGGTAACTCATTAGGACCATGATTAACCCATATGCAACTTGTCTTTCCTAAACCTCCATAATCAAATTGATAAGCTTCAGAATTTTTAGTAAGGAAACAAACAACCTGATTTTGTATTGTTATAGACTGAAGGTGGTATTCATCATTCCCCAATTGTGAAGAGTTGATCCTAGCATCATCAGGAGGTCTCCACTGATGGTACAAAAATCCCCTCCTATTGGAAACATGCAAAACAAAATTGGAGGCATCACTATGTAGTGCAAAGTGAAATTTAGATTGAACAAATCCAAAATTATCAAAATGGAACTTTTCACCTATTGGAGTATTTCCATGAGGAATTAGTGAGGAAATTGTATAAGCCTCGTCATGCACAAAAAATTCCCAGTAGGATGCTCATTAGGAGAAATCACAGACTGATCTTTAAGCATATTTTCACCTACAACAGTGTGATCCAACTCATCAATAATGACTGCAACATTACTTTCTCCAACATCATTCAAGTTTTCTTGCACATCAATATGAACCACATTAGCTATCTCATCATTAATGCATAAAGTCTGTGAATTTTCAGTGCTTAATTCATCAGTAGATAGAGGAAAAACAAAATTTGATAAATGAAAAGTCTCCCTGAATTCATCTTATATTGGTTCAGATTCAGATCCTTGATCATAACCATCAAGAACATCAGCTTCTTTATCAGCAATATCAGCTCCTTCAGTTTGTTTTGTGAGACATTCATTGGCAACTTGTTGAAATTCTTCTATCAGAGACTTGTTTGATGCATCCTTTAGTGTATATCTCATATCTTGTGGTACCTGCACTTGTTCTTCCACCTCTTTTATGGTTGCATGGCACTAGAAGCAGGTGAATTTAGAATGCTCTTCCCCATGTATCCTGCACCAAGTTGGTAACAACTACTCTTCTAGGCAGACACTATAACTCAGGCTTGATCAATATTTTATAATTTTGGCAATAAACTCTTCATATCTAGTCTATATTGGATCCTCATTCTGGATGGGAGGATCTTGTATGGTAACTCCTTTCTCTTGCAGCTCATCCTCCACTATATTTTGAGAAATATGACTAGCCTCTATAAGAACATCCTCCTTGATTTTTATAGGTAGCTCTTCACTTAAATTTTCCTTTGTTAACTCTGATGCCTTAGATTTGTCTTCCTTACACATAGTCCCTTCCAGATCCACCTCAACATTAGCCTCAACATCATTTTTTGATTCATAATTTGTTGGATTCTCTGTAGTGCATTCCTTGTCTGACTTTTCTTTCCACTCTAGTTATCTCCCAACTTTAATGATAATTTCCACACAGGAACGACATGTAAACTCTGAATGGGCTACATTATGAACTGCACACCATTTAGATGAGATTTAATCTTGCAAACACTTACCTCCACCAAGTTGATCTTCAACTATCTGTGTAAATGCATCAATTGTAACATCAATAAACTCCAAATCTACAGAGGCTTATGGTTCAGGTAGGGTTTGCATGAAAATGCCTCTTTGCAAAATCCTTTTGATTTTACCCAAAAATTCTAAATATTCCAACTCATTGTGCCTATAGGTATTATGAATTTTGCACTTGTCTGATAATGCATATTGATGCAAACCCTTACTACTCCAAAGATCCAATCTCTTGTTTAGATTCTCACAAAGTTGAGGAAAATCAATCTAAAAACTATCCCCATCATGACAAACATAAAACTGCTTTTCCATCTTGACTCAAAATATGTATTTTATGATTTAGAGATCTATCATATCTTAGATTTTCAACATGATGGCTCATTCAACTTCCCACAAAGTTGATTTATGCTCATTCCCTCCTTCTAGCGCCAATCTATTCATGGTGTTTTCTGCACAACAACAACTCAGATAGAATACAAGTATCTTATCCCTCTTGAAAGGTAAATAATTCTCTATCAGCAAGCCTCAAGAGATAACCCCAAGGTCTCTAATGTCAGGTCTTGACAATACATAAACAATTCAGATAATATTTGAAAATGTTGGTAATCACAAGGGACCTTACAAATGAACAATGTTGGAAGTATACTTTCATCAGATGTAACAATATGGTGATGCTTTCAATCCTAAAACTAACCTAGATATAAAGAAAGAGAAAACTTAGAGAAGGGTTGAGAGAGATTCTAAAACTAACACCTAAGATCGATCACAATAATGATGAATGTTGCAAATCGACAAATCCCCAATAAAACCAATCTCTGCTTGATCAAGGGCAAGCCCACAACTACACAGAAATGGTGCAATCTTCTAAGGAAATTGGAACATTTCTAGACTATGAATATTCATCCACATACGCAATAATTGATGCAATGTAAACAAGCATTCATAGTTGAACTAAGCACAATATAGGGCCCAGACTAACTTTACACAGCAACTTACAATCAACAAATTGATAAAAGTATGGACCGAAGATCAATCAACATCATTAACATTTCACCATCCTTGCAAAAGAACTGAAATCTACCATATAACATCTGAGAATTGAGAATAAGAAACCATAAACTATCAAAGTGTAACACAAAGCTAGCCAAATCAACAATCCAATTGCATTAACTTCTCCAGCATTACATAACAATTTCCAGACTCTCTTCTCTCCTACAACTACTGACTTACAGAATCTAACTCCTAACCTAGCCATTTCTAGCTTTCTACAACTTATAATCAACTATTTTGACCTAGTCTAACCCTTTAAAAATGAGGAGGCACTGGCCTTTTATAGAAAATTACATTTTGAACCAATGGCCATGATTTAATTCATCCAATGGCTGCAATTTCCCTTCTAGAAGCATCAAGATTTTAAATTTAATTTGAGAGCTCATGGTACATCATCATCCAATCAATTGCATTTAGTTACATTATGGCCCAATCACATCAATTTTTTGAAAATCCTCATTGGAGAATAAATACAGCTTCACATATCTTTCCTTGTTAAAGGAACCTCTCCAATTGGTATATAGTTGGTGGCACAGATTCATAGGCAGGTGCATATTTAATATTTATTTGTCATCTTTTCCAAATTTTCCTCCCGACACGAATCCATATGCAAGTCCCCTCTTAATTTATTTAATATTGAAAAAAAAATACAATAATTAGTAGCTCACATGTTAAAAAAAATCCCATCCATAAAACATCCAAATTAAACTTGAATAAAATTTTGGCCTTTTAAGAAAACTTTCCATTTTTGGAAATTTTTTTCATTTCAAGAATTTATTATTTTTAGGAACATTTAAAAGTTCAAGGGAAAAAAATCATTTTTGGAAATTTTTTCATTTTGGGAAAAAAAAATGCATTTCAAGAAAAAAATTTCCATTTTGGAAAAAAATAGTTTTGAAAATTCTGAGACTTTGATGGTGTCTTGGATTTTTCGAAAATTGAAATTTTGGAAAATCTGAGGTAGCTTGGATTTTCCGATGCTTTATCCTCATGAAAAATCTAAGGTAGCTTGGATTTCCTAAAATTTCAAAACTTGCCATTTTTGAAAAAAACATTATATTTCGAGAAAATTTTCCATTTTGAAAAAAAAAAAAATTCCATTTTTGGAAATTTTTAAGATTTTTGAAGGAGCTCGGATTTTCCAAATATGGAAATTTCAGAAAATCCGAGGTAGCTCAGATTACCAAACATCCAAGCTAAGTCAAAAACCCTTAAACTTCATAACTTTTTTTCTAGAAGGAATTTTCAAAAAATTCAAAAAGCAACCCTATCTAATTTTTCGTCCTGCAAAAAATATTTACACATAACATTGAAAATTCACTTCAAAATCCACTTTTTCAAAATCCTAGATAGGCGAATTTCCCCAGAGCCTCGAAATATTGCCTTCATCAAACCAAAGTCTGAACTTAATCCAAAAATAACATCCCAAGAAGAGAAAAACTGAAAATTCAACCAACCAAGAAGCAAAGATGCAAAAGAAAAAAGAGGGTCCCTGTCTCTGGTGGGGCGTGTGTGTGAAAATTGCACAACAGGGCCTACTTCTATTTTTTTAGGCAACATTAAATTGTAGTTGATTGACCTGAAGTCCATGGCCAATTTCAGCCATGTCCTTGCACTGTTCTCATTAGATAAAATGGTACATGGTCCCCTCTTCATCGTGGTGGTAACTCCCAAATATTTTTCATTTTGCACAAATATTTCTCTGAAAAAAATGGTGGTTAGGAGTCACAACAATAGTTGTGACTCACCCAATGTTCTTTTTAAATTCAAACTACCAGTCGAGATACCCCACTTGATTAATGTGGAACTGATTGACATGTTCTTGTCTTCAATACTAGGAATCGTTCTTTTCATATCAGTGAATGACCACTGTAGATCTAATGGGTATAGGTGATGGTAGGTGCACATCAAGTGATTCATTAATACTAACAAGTGGTTCAACATCTGGTTCAACCTAAGTTGTGTTGGTTGTTTCTTCTACACAATTAGGAACAACTACTTCTTAGTTGGGGATTATAGTCACTTCCTAAGTAGACTGTGTATTAGTGAAGTGCACCCCATGAGTTACTCTAATTGATCACCTTCCTCTTCCTATTGATCTATTTCCCTTTTTACCTAGTGCCATAATTTTTACTTAACCTGTACCCATAGTAAAACCAATATTACTTGTTATTGAAGCATAAAAATGTTTTTCAATATTAGAAACATAAACATGCATGATTTGAAAGGCTTAACACTACATTCTAACATTCAAAGTGTGTCATGAATATATACAAACAAATTCATGTAATCCTGGGTTTTACTCAAGTTTAAATCAAATAGTACATTGCCCCTTCTTTAAAAATTATATATGTGTATGTATATATATGGATGTATTTATACATACATATATATAGGCATGTGATTTTTGTATATACTTATATGTATACATATAGACACATATATCTGTGTGGTGACATATTACTTAAGCAAATAAAACCTATACCCAAATAGAATTGTAATTGCTTCAGAGTCACTAAAATAATTTCACAATATAATGAAACCATACACGATATGTATACAATAATGCAAAATTGATAAGATAAGTGGAGGGAAACATACTAAATTATATCATTGTCTACAAAAATGTAAGGAGAAATTATGGGTCAACAATATATGTCATGTGGAAAACATGCATGATGTGTAATCCTGAAACTAGTCAAAAAATTGGGACAATAACACTATCCCCATTAAGTTTCATGATTATAAACCAGGGATTTAGAATAAAGCTAGACAATGTTCTATTTTATTTCATATTCTATGTAATGATTTCATAGCATAAAGTGAAAGAAATCATTTCAATGAAACCCTTGATTCCATAGAGATAAATGATAAAAAACACAACAAATTGCATGTAGGAAATATTAAAAATTTATTAATATACCTGTAAAATGTAAGAAGGAAGGATTTGGGTGTGTTACTTGTGAGTAGAGGAGAGCACACATTGAAGAGAAGCCTTCATAGAGTGTCGCAAGATGGAGAGGAAGGAAGAAAGAAGTCCACGGAAAAAATAATGTGTATATACATATATGTGTGTGTGTGTATACTTATACGTATACATATGTATATGTATATGTGTTTCTGTGTATACATGTAGACACATAAATCTATGTGTGGTGACATATTACTGAAACAAAGAAAGCCTATACCCAAATTGAATTGTAATTACTTCACAGTCACTGAAATAATTTCACAATATAATGAAACCATACACAACATCCATATGGTGATGAGAAATTGACAAGATAAGTGAAGGAAAATAGATAAATCAATATTATTTTTCTACGAAATGTAAGGAGAAATGATGGGTAGAGGTTTATCGAAGCAAGGAGATAATGCATGAGGTGTAATCTTAAAACTAGACAAAACATTGGGGCAATAACCCTATACACGTCATGTCATTGAAGCATAAACATGTTTGTCAATAACAGAAACATAAACATGTATGGTCTGGAAGACTTAGGACTGCAATGCAACATACAATGTGTCACGAGTGTACATCTATGTATATGTATATATATCTATATGCATCTATGCATAGATGTGTATATATATGTATATACATATATGTACATATACACACACACACACACATATAGGCATTGATTTGTGGTATTTGATTTTCATATTTGAATATATGTGGAAAACAATCGGTCATTTCATATTGCAGTTGTCATTTATGTCTGATTTCTATGGGGTCTTGAATGAATTCAATTGTATATTTGATTTAATATTTATAATTTTTGTTTATTGGGGAGCCTTACACCATTTCCTGTATGTGTAGGTACCAATAGTAGACGGAGTTCATGCATGAAAATGTGAAAGGAAATGTGGAAGAAAGTGCAATTAATAGTCCATAAAGCTGATAGTTGTTTTATATGATTGCATATTAGGCACCGTTTTATATTATGACATATTAGGCACCATTAACTCCACACATGTATATGTAAATACAATACATTTTAAGTTTTGGGTCACTTGCATATAATGATAATTGTAAACGTAAAAGTATTTTTATAAATGTAAAAATAAATTCTTTTGTACAACTTACCTTATATTCGAAATACATATGTGTAAATAATTGTTTATTTGTTTTTAGTCAACTACACATTCACTACTGAACTTACAATGACTTACAAATGAAGTAGATGATGGAATTTACCCAAGCTACTACAAAGGCCACCTACTCGAGCTGACAGGATGGATTTCAATAAAGGCGACTGATATTCTGCGTCTCCTTCTGATTTAATGTTTGGCGCCGTCCGAGGACTGGACTGAGACAAAAGAAACGGCGGAAAACAGCGAAAAAGCATTTTCAACACTTGATCTGAAAAAATAGGTTGTCTATTTCATATAAGAAACGCCTCACAAGACTCCGCCCACTATCAGACTGCTTTTCATACGATTGGTACACTTTCTACGCCGCTACATAAGATTTCATAATTGATCCGTTGAAGTGGTCTGAGAAACATACAAATTCCAAGACAATAATTTCATGTGCACAGCCAAAAACTTCATTTCACATCACACCATGCTGCCTGACGTTTAGTCCCTACTGGTTAACCCTGCACCAGGACATTTAGTGCCTGATAAATTGTGGTGTCAAAGGATAGTACTTTGTACACCATCCCTCAAATCATTGATCCGAGGAAGTGGTCTGAGAAACGTACAAATTCCTACACAATAATTTCATCTGCAGAGTCAAAAACTTCATTTCACATCACACCATGCTGCCTGACGTTTAGTCCCTACTGGTTAACCTTGCACCAGGACATTTAGTGCCTCGGAAATTGTGGTGTGATAGGATAGTACTTGTACACCATCCCCTCAAATCATTTCGCCTTTCCTGAGCTTGGACTGCATGCGCATCGTCCTCTCTGGAGTTCATCATGAAGCTCATTTTCCTGTTTATAAAGCTAAGAGTGCCACACAATTTAATGGAGACGAGTTTCTGCTTTGATAGGTGTTTTAGGCGGTTGCCTACGTCTACTGATTCTCCATTTCCTTGTTGAGTTTCTATGGAAAATGTGCTATCTTTAGCTATTTTTATAATTTCTATTTGTTTGTTTTTGGTTTTAGAATTGTTGGTTTTTCTCTTTCTAAAGATCTAGTAGCCGCCCACATACTAATATATGATAATTAAAAGTTCACTAAAACTATTGACATTGATTAATAGTCATCTATTTGTATGTCCCGTAGTTAAAATTTGAATATTTAATTGAAAGAGTTGTGCAACTTTATTGTTACCCATAGCACACGGTTAGTCAGACATTTGTGCATAGGTAATGGCCAAAACATTTATTAGAGGAATATGTATTGGATTAGTTGTGCAATTTTTTTGGTGGTTGTAGCGCATGATTATTGGGGTGCATATGAATAAGTATCATACATCACTTCTAAATGACTAGTTTTTTTACCATTGTGCATATAATGGATCCTCTTACATTCATCGTAACTATTAAAAAGCTAAAACAATAGCTTTAAGCTCTAAGTCACATATGAAGAAACCAAAAAGTAATAATGAAAATCTGATGTACCATTTAAGAGCTTAGGGTGCATGAAGTTAGGGTGGGCAGCTACTAAGTCCTTTCCCCTAGTGAACCTTTGTTTGTATCATAATGTTACAATCTATTTGGGTGTTGAGATTCCAAATGCTCCCTCATCTATAGTGGATCCCCCTATTATTAGGACAAAATATTTCTTTATATATGGTTTGGAAATGGGGTGACTCTTTTTTTATCGAAACTCTTATGGGAGAATCATCATGCCTACTTATCAACTAGCACAAGATAAGTTTGGTGGACACATTTATTGATGCTTGACTTTTTAATAAATAATTGGCTATTTAAGTGGATAAAGAATGGATACCATCAACCAATAATATTTCCTTGTGTGAGGGTTTTCTTCAAGGAAACCTTTTCAATCAAAGAGGAGATATAACCATTTTTTAAAGTGATCCTAGGTTTATGGGCTCTACTGGTGTAATATTTTATTCATATTGAATATGTTCTACCCTAATTGTGAGAGTGAATCTATTCAATAAGTTTGTTTGGGATATATGAATATTTAATTATTCTCTCCTAGGTAGCTAATAGTGACATTTGTACACCTTGACTTGTGGTACACTAGTGCCATGACTACCTCAATTAGATTGAGTTAATTCACCTCTTGATTGAGAGTTAACTCATACTTATTGGACTTGTAATTTCCTTGATTCACACATCTAAGTGGCTTATAAATGTATCCCCCTCTATCTAATTTATATTATTGTGAGTTTTTAATATTATTTTTCTTTGTGAGCATATATATTTCTCTATTAGCTATTTTCTTATGCTAATTTGATTTCATAATCATTAGTATTTATTGTTTCATAGTTTATACTTCCTTACAAGTGTTAGATTTTAGGTTATTCTCTATTTTATAGATTCTAATTTGATATCAAAAATTTGGTCTTAATGTAGAGTTTTTAGATTTTTATGTTCTTATGAGATTAGAGGGACCTAATCAATCTCCATGTGTGTTTTCCTAAGAACCAATTTTCTCTTCTGTTCCATTATCAAATGATCTAGATAATTAGACTAGTTTGAAAAGAATAATTAACTCTTAAGTTTGTAATTACGATTTCTAGATTCTTGATGTTTGCAACATTTTAGTAATCATGTAAACATAGGAAAAAAATTCATAGCATATGGGAGGCTCAAGAAAAATATTGGCTTTTTTTCCCTTGATTTAGACTCTAGGAAGCCTCTTTGCAAGTAGAGGTTTTCTTATTACATCAAGTGGACTATTCATTTATTTAACATTTTGAGGTCAAACAAGCCCTACCATTACTTTCAAAAATCCCAAAAACCTTTATTTTCATAGAAATATTGTTAAAATTTTGTGTTGGAAGTATGTGACACAAAATTTATCAAGAGAGATCATACAACCTTTGCATAGGCATATGAAAGTTCTATGCATTATTTATGAAAATTGGTATAATACTATATAGGATTACACAGTGCATAGGATATTCCAAATACTATAGTAGGGGTGGTTGAGTGGTAGTACCCATAACCCCACCACAACCACCTACATGGAAACATCACCAATGGAACTACCAAGAAATGATAGCATTAAGTTACACCATTACATCCTACCGCCTCAATAGTGAATCTTAATCGTGCACCAACCTCTAGAATAATCATGAGGCCAAAATCACTATTTGTGTTATGATATTTCTTGGAAATATTTGTAAACAGCATAAATATAGCTTACCACTTTGAGGGGATTACCAACAATAATAAAAAATATGATATGAATTAAATAATTGATTATATGATGATTTGGGAGGAATGTCTCCCCTTTATTTATAGGCTTAACCATGTAGGGACGTACCCCTTCATCATAATAAAGACTATTTAAGGTATTAACTAAAACTAATGTTAAGGTTAAGCATGTCACAAGTGCTTAACTCATTATACTTAGGGATATATATTATATTATTAGGATATATAATATTAGGGTCATAACATTAGATAGAATAGTAGGGACATAACATGCCTCTTCCCTTCAAAAAAGAATTGTCCTAGTAATTTTAGATGCTTTAGTGTGAATTCTTCATCTTCCCATGTGACATCTTCAATTGGCATATTCTTCCACAAGTGATTAGGAATTCAAAGATAGATCTACTTCATAATTGTTTCACTCTTCTCAATAATTTTCTCAAGTTCCAAAATAAACTTTCCTTCTTCTTCTAACTCTGGCAATCCTAACTAAATTAGAATATCTCTACCTATTACTTTATTTAAACAAGAAACATGGAAGATAGGATGGATTTTGGAAGAGGTTGATAGTTCTAGCTTATAAGCTAAACTTCATATTTGATGGATAACCTTATAAGGACCATAAAATTAAGGTGTAAGCTTCATGTTCTTATATTTTTAATGGAAATTCATTTATAGGGTTGTAATAAAAGAAATACCCAATCTCCCTCTTCAAAATGCCTCTCACTACAACGTTGATCAACTTGTTGTTTCATTCAATTTTGAGCCATAACTAAATTATCCTTAAGGATTTACAATATTTTTTGTTGGTGTTGAATATGGTCCTCTACTGCATGAGCTTTAGAATGAGATTGTAAATAAGAATTATATGGTGCAGGGTAGCCATAAAGAGCCTCAAATGGAGTTATTTTATTGGGCATGTTAAATAATGTGTTGTACGACCACTCTACTAATGGTAGCCATTTGGACCATTGTGTTTGTTTATCAAAATAAAAACAATGTAAATGTCCTTTTAAACATTTATTCATAATTTTTGTTTGGTCATCTGATTGTGGATGATAAAAGGAATTATGTGCTAGTTTTGTACCCCATGCTATAAATAAGTTTTTCCAACAAATGCTAGTGAAGATAGGTTCATGATCACTCACTATGATTTTAGGAATTCCATGAATTTTTTGTACATCTTCCATGAATATTTTAGCCACAGTACTTTCTTGAAAAGGATGAGAAATTCCACAAAAATGTGCATGGAAAGTCTATCCACAACAACCAAAATTACATCAAGATTATTAGATTTTGGTAGACCTACAATGAAGTCCATTGGTATTTCCTCCCAACATTGTGTTGGAATTCCTAAAGGTTGTAAGAGGCTTGGAGTCTTTATTTTTTCACCTTTATTTCTTTGGCATATTAAATATTTAGCCACAAATTTATTGACATCTCCTTGTATACCTTCCCAAAGGAAATATTTCTTTAAATACAATGATAGGTCTTTAAAAACCTTGAATTTCCTATTGGTGAGTCATGTATTTGAGATAATATGTCTTGTTTTAAATTATAGTTTTGACATTTAAAAAATAATCTATCTTTGTACCATAACGAATCTTCTTTCCAAACATACTGATTGAAAGAATATGGGTCATGTTGAAGTTTTAGAATGATATTATGCATAATTTGAGGATCATTTTTCCATTCTTTTCATGCAACTTATAACCATTTTGGTTATATTAAGAAAATGATATACAAATATTTGCTTCCTCTACTTCTTGTCAAGAAAGGGCATCATCGACAATATTTTCTTAACTGTTTTTATAAATGATCTCAAAGTCATATCCTATCATCTTGGTAACCCATTTTTGTTGAACTTTGATGAGGATAATTGTTATTCTAAAAAATATTTGACTCTCATGATCAATCTTGACTTTGAAATCCCTTCCCATTAAATATTGATGTAATTTTTTAATTGCATGAACAATGGCTAATACTTCCTTCTCATATGTGGGGCTTAGAATTTTTTTCCTTTGATTTTTTGACTCTCAAATTCTAATGGACTCCTTTATTGCATTAGTACTACTCCAATTCCATATCTAGAAGCATCAAATTATACCATAAATGCTTTAGAGAAGTTTGGGGTAGCTAGTATTGGGGTTGAAGTGAGAGCTTTTAGTTGTTGGAAGGCCTGAGTGGCTAGCTCTGGCCATGAAAATGAATCCTTCTTTATTAAAATTTTCAATGGTGTTGTGATACAAGCATAATTAAGAATAAATCTTCTATAGTATCCTGTTAGACCCAAAAATCCTATACACCCTTCAGTATTTTTTAGGTTTCGACCATTCTTTTATTGCAACAATCTTCTTGGGGTCTACCAAGTGACACCTTCATGTGACACCACATGTCCCAATTATTCTGTTTCTTTTACCCCAAAGACACTTTTAGATTGTTTGGCATAGATTTGATTATCCTTAAATACTTGTAATATCTTCTGATCTACATGTTGCAAATGTTCTTCCCATGACTTACTAAAGATAAACATATCATCAAATAAATCCACCACAAATTTATGAAGAAATGGGAGAAGTACTAAGTTCATGATGCTTTGAGAATTTGATGGGGCATTAGTTAAACCAAATGATATTACTAAGAATTCATAATTTCCCTCATGTGTTCTAAAGGAAATTTTATTTATATCTTCTTCCTTCATATGAATTTGATGAAAGCCAAAACGTAAATCTAACTTAGTAAAGAAAATTGCACCATTTAGTTCATCTAATAATTCATCAATAACAGGAATATGAAACATATCCTTAAGAGTGAGCTTATTGAGTTACCTATAATTAGGACACATTCTCCATGACTTTCCCTTCCTTTTAACCATAATCATTTGAGATGAATAGGGAATTTTAATAGGATGAATAATTCCTAAATCTAACATTTCCTTGACTATTTTTTAATTTATCTTTTTTCATAAGGATAATGATAAGGTCTAATGTTAGGAGGAATGCTTTCAATTATTAATTCAATGGCATGATCATGGTATCTAATTGGAGGTATACCCTTAGGTTCTATAAAAAAAAATTGGTTTTTTTTAAATGATCTCTTGAATTTCTTGTGGATTTTGATTTTTCACATCTTGTGCTTCTATAAAATTTAGTTGTGCCACTAGACCATATGAACCTTTCTTAAGTAATTTTTCCATCTTGTGGGATATAATAATTTGAGTTGGTGGTGATGTTACTCCTATAACTTTATAATTTTTTCCATTAGAGTTTAAAGTCATAAATAATTCTTGAAAACTGAAGGACACCATTCCCAAATTTTTAAGCCATTGTATTCCTAAAACTACATTTTCTCCTCCTATTGGAATAGAAAATATTTATTAATTTAAATGGTAATTTCCCATTGAAAGTTTTATATGATGGAACTTACCACCACAAGAGAGTTGTTTTCCATTAGTTATCATGAATTGGAATTTAGAGACTGGTTATACAAAACAATTAAGTTCATGAGCTAATCTTATATCAATAAAGTTATGTGTACTAGAATCAATCAACACTATTACTTTATCTTTTTTATATAACCGAAAACTTAAGTGTGTTTCGTGTTCTTGTTCCATTCAATGCATGTAATGAGATAGTAGCACTATCTTCTTCCTCTAAATTTTCACTATTTAGTTCCATATTTGGTTCTTCTATAGATACTTCTTCCTCATCTTGAATCTCATTCTCAATAATCATTAGTCTCTTCTCACTACTACTGCATTTACAGCCCCTAGACCATTTTCTATCACAATGTTAACATAGACCTTTTTGTCCTTTCTCTTCCTCTTGTTGAGAAGATTGTTTAATTATTTGTTTTGGGATAAAATGGTTAGCCTTATTTTTATTAGTAGGATTAATGACATTTTTATCTTTCCATCCAACTGTTTGGCCTTGTATTAATATTTTTGTAGTGATGTTTCTTTGCTCAATAGGTAATGATTGTTGCATTGATTTTCTAACTTTACAAGGTTCCAATAAATGAACATCATGTTTAATTTGTTCATTAACTCCATTGATGTAGAGTTTTAACCTTTGATAATGTGTCACACTTGTTGAAATAACACCAATACACTAAGAGGGGGGTTGAATCAGTGTATACAAATTTTTACCAAGTTCAACCAACATAAAAGATTTAAGATTCCACAAAAAACATCACACATAAAGAAGACACCAGATATACGTGGAAAACCCTAGAAAGGAAAAAACCACTATGAGAAAAGTTGCTTGAGTCTACTGCTCAAATCTAACCTCACAATAAAATATTTTACATATGTTTTGTAAGCACCCACTTATAGGTACATTTACACCCAAGTCAATGTTTTGAGGCACCAACCTCCTAGTACACTGTACACCTAATTGATCACCAACTCAACCTTTTTGAGGCACTAACCCCTACAACATTACAAGCTCATATGTGTTGATACTAGTTCTTCTTCAACTTGAGAATGCACCTTTTCAAATCATTAAACTACACAACTTTCTCCACACTCTGATTTTCTCTACTCATACTTCAATGTTCACAACTTTGATAGGTTTTCATATATCACAATATCATATAACACTCCTGAACAAGCATTCAATTTAGCAACCTACATATATGTTCAACTAATGCTTCATTGATATCTCTACAATACACATGCAATGATAGGATTTTTTTTCAACACCCACTCACACACTCGATCTAATTGCAACAGTAACCATTTCACCCTTACAAGAACCCAAACTGCATCACCAACCTTTGAAAATTGTGAAATACTTAAATTGGCTTCCATTTTGTAACTACCTGTCCAATTTTGACCTCTAAAATATCCATTTACACATTTTGAATGACAACCCTTGATATTTTGCTTGTTGCCATGATCTAATGGTACTCGTTAAAATACATTAACTTTAATTCATAGCCATTAGATTAACCTTCCTTTAAATCGGTGTTGTTGATCTTCATTGTAACTTCTTCTATTTTGTTGAATTTATGTTTCTTTTTATCTGAGGGTCAAGAGTCACTTATCTCCCTTACCTCATACTTGAAGTGCTTAGCAAAGGTTAACAAGCAAGCCCAAACACTTTAGTCTAAAGCTCTTTACTCACCTATTGGGATTCGAACATCAACCTTACCCTTTACCATTTACCACCTTCCACTTCATATGCAAACCATAAGACATACCACCAAACTTCAAAACTTCGATGAGTCCTTTGAGGTATTAGATATTGGGGTTCGCACATATCACTTCTTTTTTTGGTTTTGATATGGCATAAAACTTATTACCACTCTGCAATGCATGAACAATTCCTTCACAAAATGTTAGTTGACATAACCCTTTTTATTTTCGGCCTTCAGGCTTACCACTTACCTGCCTTTTGGCAAGGCATAAGCTAAGCTTCCAACCCATGATCCTTGAAGCCTTTTCGAGTGTCAAAGTTCAAGCCTCCTGTATACTTCATACATTACAAACTGTTAAGGTATAAGCCTTAATTCCAATCCACGAACACTAAATTCATTTCAGGTGTCAAGGTTTTGGGTTCCTTCATACCCCTTTCATCACTTTCAGATAAGGCATAATCCTTAATGTTGAAGCCTGATGCCCGACACCTTTTTAGAATAAGTTGAAAATGACTAACTCTTTCTTCTCTTAGCAAGCAATATAAGGTAAGCCAAACTCCCGAAGCCCAAACTTATTCAATTCTTCAACACTTGTTTCCTTGGCATCATAATGCTAATCAATCTCTCTTTTTAACATCCTTATGAAGCCCTTGTGACACCAATCAACAACTCCCCATCTGATAACATGCAGATCTTCTTTTGATATCAATGAGATAGCCTTTTGACATTAATGACAATCAAATTTCCAACAATCTCCCCTTTTGTCATTCATGGAAACACCTTTGAAAATGGAAACACTTCTGAGAATGGCAACACTTTGAAAACCTTTGAAACTCTAAAATATGAATGACAACATTATTCATCAAAAATCACAACATGCTTTATCCTCCCCTAACACAAATCAGCATATATTTTCTTTACTCAAATAATACTCTCCCCTTTTGACATCAATTACAAAGGGAAATACTAGGAATAAAGAATTACTCTATGATGCTCCCCTTGGATCAATATGTTTTGTAGTCAAATAGAATGAGGAGAAGGAATAACTCCTAATTTATCCTTGAGTTGTTCAAATGACTCCTTTGGAAGGGGTTTTGTGAAAATATTTGTCATATGATCCTTTCTAGAAACATATTCTAGTTTGACTTCATGTGCAACAAATTTATCCCTGAGAAAATGATATTGAATATATATGTGCTTGGTTCTGGAATGCATAACAAGATTCTTAGAGATATTTATTGTACTAGTATTATCACAATAAATATTGACTGGCCAATAAAATTCATCTTAATATCTTGCAGTATTTGTTTCATTCACAACACCTGAGTACAACAAGATACAACATCAATATATTCAACTTCAACTATTGATAAAGAAATTCACTCTTGTTTCTTACTTAACCATGCTACCAATCTATCTCCTATAAAGAAGGTGTCACTACTAGTGCTCTTTTTGTCATCCACACAACCAACCCAATTTGTATCAGTGTATGTAGTTAAAGTGAAATCATTACCAAGAAGATACTATAAACCATATTTTAATGTACTCTTCAAGTATCTAAAAATCCTCTTCACAAATTTAACATGTATCTCGTTAGGAGCAACTTGAAATCTAGCAACCATGCAAACTGGTTGCATGATATCAAGACTTGTTGCAGTAAGATATAAAAGGCTTCTAATCGTGGACCTACGTAATGATTTATCTACTAATTCATATTTATCATCTTTTTTGAGCCTACATCTAGTGACCATAGGTGTGCTAACTGGCTTGAAATATTTAATCTTGAATTTCTTTAAAATTTCCCTCACATACTTGGTTGAGAAATGAAAAGTCTTGTGTCTAACTAATTGACTTGTAAACCAAGGAAAAATGTTAATTCTTCTAACATGGACATCTCAAACTATTTTTGCGTTATAGTAGCAAAAAAATTGCACATTTCACCATAGTTTCTACCAAAAATGATATCATCAACATAGACAATAACAACTAGTATATGTTCACCTACACATTTGAAATACAAATTATTGTTAGCAATATCTTTCTTATACCCTTTCTATTGGAGATATTTGTATACATAGTCTTTATTTTCAGCCACAATAAACCCTTTAGGTTGCTCCATATAAACTTCCTCATCTAGATAGCCATTGTGAACCAAGATTCCAAACCTACATAAACACAAGAGACAAACACCATATTAGATCGAATGCAAGTTAGTATCATGATTCCCCAAGAAATCTATTTTAATTGCAAAGGAAAGGAAATGAAATGAAGAACATAAACATGCATAAACCAAAGATATTAAATCCTATTCGAATGCAAAGAAAACTCTTAATCTATTGGGGGAATTGGTGTCAATTTGATGTGGAAATTGGCCCTTTCCCAACTCCTATGCAATCCTTGGTGATTTGATGAAGATGTGATCCACTTTGTTGATGATTGAAGTATGCTCCAAGATGAAAATATGCATAGCCTAGCTAAGATTGGATAAAAATTGCTATGGATTTGAGTATAATAAATTTGCTCAAATTGTGGATGATCAAATACAAAGAGAAGCCTTCTATAAATAGAAGAGAAAGATGAAGGCATGAGCAAAATGGATGAATGTGGGAGCATTCAACATCCAATGGGCAAGTGCCACTTGTCAAGATGTGAATGGAGGAAGCTTGAGCACATTTTGGAGAATGTGCAAAGAGGGGGGAGATTCAAATTCAAAAGATGGCTTGAAGGATGAGGTAAAAGGTGAAGTTAATGTCACATGGCTCAAGAAAAGGACTTGTAAGAGATGTTAAATGCCATGTTTGGAGGACAAGACCTTTTTAGGGGGAGATTTCAAATTTGAGGGATATTCCATCTTTGATGCCTTTTTTGAATGAAAATAGATGATTTATAAATTAATTAAATTGATTTTCATGTGCAAGTTGCAAAATCTAGAGGATTTGATGGATTAAGACTAAGATTAATTAGGATTTGATTAATTTAAAGGAGATTAGCTGATTTGACCATTTGATTTATATTTTTGGATTTAAATAAATCAAAATGAGAGGAATAATGATTTTAGACTTAATTAAATTAGATTTGATTTATTTAATTAAAGAGGATGGTGTTAGCTTTAAATCAAATAAAGATTAATTTATTTAATTTAAATGAGATGACTTTAGAGATCAATTAAATAAAATGAATTATTTAATTAAAAGAGGGACTATAGGATTAATTAAACAAAGTGATTTATTTAATTAAGAGATGAAATGTGATGAATTTAATTAAATTAGATTATTTAATTAAATGATTAGCAGAGAGATGATTCAGGATGAACTAGTGTTAGTAAGATTAGGATCAGGCGTATAGGATCAATTGGTATATTTTTAGTGTCTACATTTTGCCCCTCTTTGAAGCATTGTACTTGTTGCGTTGGTTCAAAGAATAAACTGTCTCGATCAAAATTCAAAAATTCTCTAATTTTTTTGGATGCCCCACTACTATCCTAGCGAATGAAGAATTACTGGTATACTACCACCTCGAGAGATCAAGTGAAAAGGTTCAATTTGAGGGTCGATCTCATGACAAAGAGGTTCAAGATTAGTTCAGCTCAAATGTTTGATGTAGACAGATTTGATGATGTAGGTAGTCATCGGCCATGGGTAGCCTCATGCCTATTTTGATATATTACACACCTGATACTTGGAAAGAAATGTTAATAAGAAGAAATGAGATGATGACAAGAGGATCCAACAAGCCCATGATCTATGAGACTTTATTAGAGATGATGATGATGATGTTTATGATGATATTTGCTTACCAAGGAGTTGGGACTTTAAAAGGGCCATTTACCTTATGTTTGATAATACACATAGGCACGATGCATCAAGGTATAAAGAACCAGGATTTTGTTGTACCTAGTGCGATGGAATTTGAATCGACAAACAAATAGGAGTATTCTTGTTCACACCTGACATACATAAACCTTGCTAGGACGTACCTAACAAAGGAAGTATTCGCCAAGTTATATTATAAGAACATCCAACAAGCACAGTAGACAAAAGTATAATGATAATTGCCCCATTCCTATGTCTCTAAATATTTTGATTAGACATCATCGAGAGGTCCTTGGAATGAGTGCAATAAGATAAATCAACAAGACAAAGATAAAGTAAACAAACAATTTAATGTTCTTCAATACTGCTAGCTGAGACTAAACTACGGTGATGCATGATGTTGATGTCCATTGTAGGAAGGATGCATCCTAGGACATGACGATATTAGATGATTTGATATGGGACTGATTGGATGATAAGCTATTGACACAAAGAGTTGACTAACTTCTTTACATACTGACCTAAACCTTAGACTTTGACGTTTTAAGTTTTCACTTTTGAACTGCCAAACTTGTTTCTGATTGTTTCACCAAAGGTTGGGGATGATGATTGATTTATTGTGAGTGATGTTTATTGTGGGTGAAAGCGAGATGAGATGGATGGATTTTTCAAATATTTTGATGTTTTTGATTTTTTTGAAATGTTTGGATGCTGTTTTTGGTATTTTTAAGATTTTACAAATGTTTTGATTTTTGATTTTTCAAATGTTTTGGGGTTTTCTAAGATTTTATGAATTTTTTTGGATTTTGTATCTCAGGGTTTGATCAAAGATTAGCCTTGCCTATGTTTAAGCTCCAAGATGACATAGTTCAGATACCATGTTTTTGACGTTTTCTGATTTTTGACCGGTTTTGGGATTTTTTGATGTTTTGAGGCTTTTGGATTTTTTGATATTTTGGATGTTTTTGGATTTTTTTAATTTTCTGATGTTTTTGGGTTTTTGCATGATTTTGATGATTTGGATATGGATATGTGTGATGATATTAGTGCTCCATTTTAGGATTTTGTTGAAAACCAAGCTAAGGTTGATTGATTAGATCGATGGATTGATGATGATAACATTGTTGAGGATACGCAACAATGCTAGGATAGTGTTAAGCAACACGAGGATTAGGATGGATATCCCAAGATGATGCGGGATTGATGATGATAACATTGTCAAGGATGCACAACAATGCAAGGATAGTGTTAAGCAACACAAGGATTGGGAAGGATATCCTGAGATGATGGATTTATTGGATTTGATTGATCAGGATTTTGAAGCTTGGTTTTTTGGAACAAAATTGCTTGAATGATTTGATGTGATGTTAAAGTGTAAATTAGATACGACTGATATTGATTGTTTGGATTGATGTTTGATGAAAGATGAAGCTTGATAAGGAACATCTGCTCGCCAAAATGTGCCATGGACTAGCGATTTGTAATTTTTACTCACAAGTGCTTTGACCAATTTGATTTTATGTTTTCCAATGTTTGGATCACCACATAAGCTGGAGGATATAGATCAATATTTATTCCCAAAGCAAGATGTAAATATCTTCTCCCAGTGTCTAGCAATGTATGGAATGTCATGGATGGATGCTTGGATAGGTGTATGGATGGAGGGATATGGATTATCTTGTGATAAGATAAGGTGTTCGAACAGAGGACGCTCATTTGGATAATGCTTCATGGCTTAGATAATGTTGGGTAGGATGGGATCAATGAAAATGACCCATGTCAAGATGTTTACCATAAGCAGGTGTAAAGTGTGCACCAAACTTTGTCAAGATCAAGATAATTTGGAAATGGATGTAGATGGATGAAAATGATTGGATAAATGGTTCATGGATGAATGGATTTATTATGGATAGGATGGATGGAATGTTGGATTTATTATGGATGGGATGAGATGCTTCTACCTGAAATGGTGTACACAAATGCTCAATTCTACACATGAAGCCTGTTTTCCAGGTTTTCATCATGGTACTTGCCCAAAGCACCACCATAGTGGTTTTCACTAGAGGATTTTTTTCTTTACTTTTTTCAATCCTTTTTCTATTTTTTTTTTTAATTTTATATTTTTTTGATTTTTTTTTTTCTGAAAGATTTTAAGCTCATGCTAAACCACCTGGTGGTGTCGATGTAGATGATTTTTTCATAATGTTCCATCGATATCCTTCTTGAAGAAGCTTCTTTGCCAAAATATGTGCACTTGAATACAACTTTTGAGATTCTTGATTTGCTTTGTTGATACCAGAGTTAACTTTGTCTTTGTGCGCACATCGCAATAGAGTGCCTTCTGAATCCTTATGATGAAGGGTTGTTGCCAATACATGGTCAATGTGAGAATTAGATATCATGCATGTGGATGGAGTGTGTTTAGGAATAGAAGATGGATTGGTTGATAGCATGGAACCTTTGACTCTCCAAACTTGGGAAGATGAGCAATGATGGGTGGATACGAAAGTGTATGTGGAATTAGGACCAACTGCTTGATATACTTTGTACATCTCTTGAGAATCCTTCTTTTTCCTTTGTGTACATCTTTGATGGATACTTTTCCCTTTTTTATTTTTCCCCATAGTTTCTTTGAGTAATGGAGTTTAATAGGGATAATCTTTCTTTGTATTCTTTGGTATCCACGTGTATTTGATTTGTCCATTATGCTTCATTTCTTCTTCTACTTTGACAATGTTCTTTGTGCTTTGATTCAAATCTTTCTTCTGATGTTGGTCCCAATTCGTGGATGGGGTGATGGGTGGATGAAGATTCGTAACGTGGATGGTTGTAGTATTGACATTGGTTTCATCATAAGGATTCTTCATGCTCCCTATGCTAAAATTTTCTTGAGACATAGTTTCCCCTAGTATGGTGGTAGTAGCACCTTTGTTCTTTGATTCTGCCTATTTTGAGATGTCTTGTTCAGTAAGCACTCTTTGATAAATGACCATTGTAGATGACGTTGTTTCAATTTGCTTCTCTGCTAACTCTAAAATGTCATGTTTTGCCTGACCTATTTCCTTGAGTTGATAATGTTGGATATCTTCATACATGATGTCCCATGTCTGAATTTGGGATATATCTAATCCTGATGTTAACAATTCAGTTTGATTGTAGGAATCAATAGCATGCTCTCTTTTTTAATAATGTTAGGAGTAAAGGAATCTTGTTCTAAATGAAGATCATCTACATGTCCATCCAAAGAGAGCATCTCATGGGTAGATGGAGGAGTATGTGCTATGTGGATATGATCATCATGTATAGATAGGAGAGTGACCATTAGATCATTTTAGTATCTTGGAGATATGAATTCTTGATCTTGAATGATTTTGGAATTTCTTTCAACATGCTTTGGATCAAGTTCTTGACATGGGTCAATTTCAAAGGATGGATTGCTTACAAAGGGTTCTTGGATATCTTCATTAGGAATATGAAGTGGCTCAATATCCTCTTGATCTTTGAGTGAATTTGGATCAAGTGTTGAGTTGAATATTCCTTCAATATCGACAATCATGAGGTCGAAGGATGTCAATATGTCTTGGAAAGGACCATTGCTAGACTTTGGTGAGAGATGTTGATCATGATTTAGAATAAATTTTTGAGATATGTCCTCTAACTCATTAGGTGATGTAGAAACACTTTCAACATGATCATTGGTCGATGGATCATTGATTACAGGATCAAATAATGTTAACACTCCTTGAAATAGATCATTGTCAGATATTGTTGAGGGATTCTTATTATGATAAAAAAGTGACTCTTGATGTATGTTGATTTGATCTTTGGATGAGGTAGAAACATCTTCAATACCTTGATCATTATTTTCAACAATTGTGGTGGAGATATTGTCAATTCCATCATTAGTGGTTGAATCTTGATCATTGTCCCCAATAGTTATTATTTTTTGATCAATCAGGTCTTGGGTGATATTTTTGAGTCAAACACAATTTGACGTTGTGTGTCCCTTTATTTTGTGATACTCACAAAGGTGATTCTTGTCATACCAAGGCAGTTTTACCAGGGGTTCTTGATAGTTTGCATAAACGGGGATTTTGATTAGATTTTCTTGTACCAACTATTGCATGACTAATTCAATTGGTCTCCCAAGTGGTGTGTATTTTTGTTTGTTACCTTGTGAGATTTGTACTTTAAATTGACCTTGTAGTGATTGATCTTTGAGATGTGGGGGTTGGATTTGTTGATGTGGTTGATCTTGATATCTAACTTCTTGACATTGGAGAAATTGTTCTTGATGTGGTTGTGGACACAACTCAATGCTTTGATGACATGGTTCAACCAATGATAGAGTGTATTGATTTTCAGAGTGAAGATGTGTCTTGGCGAAATGAGTCAATTATTTTGGCAAGTGAAGCAATTTGATCTCATAAAATTTGATCTTGACATCCTTGATATAATTGATTTGGTTTTTGTTCAAGCAAATTTGGAATGCCTACTTGTGGTGTTTGTATGGGATCATTGAAAAATTGACTTTGGACAATGTTTTGATTTGGAATGATGTTTAGAATTGGCATTATAGGTTGAAATTGAACATTGTTGTGGTTGGGAATCACATTGCCTTGATTTAGGTAACTTTGATTTTGCATGGTGTTACCTTGACTTGGATCAATACACGAAGTTGTTAACATATTGTTTGGACTTTGAACAACATTTGTGTGATTTGCAAACATATCTACCCCAAAGTTTACCAAGTTTGGATTTGAAATTTTCATGTTTGGTAAACTTGTACTTGGTATATTCACATTTGGCATGTATAGATTTGGTGGGATAATGTTGTTTTCTTGAAGATTCATGCATTGAGTGTTTGGTTGATAGATTTGTAAGTTTGGAATTTGATTCAAATCTATCATAGGGAAAGGTGTTCCAAAGTTTAGACTGGGCATACTCACATTTGTTGTACCATTGAAGTTTGTAGGAGATAATGATCCCATGTATGGATTGCATAAATCTGAGTTTTGATAATCAATTGGCATTGTAAGGCTTTGATAGTTTCACCACTCATGATGTATGAGTCAATTTTACATTCCATGTTCTTGTGTTTTTTCCTTGTTGACCTCTAAGAGATTTAGGACCAATAATGAAATGAAGGATGAAAGGGGTGAATGATATGGGTGTTGAAATTTTAGGAACCTTGGAGGGATACTAGACTTTAGGACTTTTGGATTTTGGATTTTGGATTGGATTTGATTTGATTTGGATAATGGACTTATAAACCATAAGATGTTGGATGTTATATTGGAATAAACTTTCCCACAAGGATGATAATTTAACTAGATGTATGAGGAAGGATCCATCCCTACACACTTAGCCAAACAAGGAGATTTTGATGTTTATTTGAATGAATTTACCAAAAGTCTAGAATGAATGATATTTCCAATAGTTCAAAGGTTGTTTGTGAGATGGGATTTGATTGATGTTTGAGACAGATGAAATGATTGGTTTCTTTGATCCTAAATGAACCTAAGAGGGACCTTGTTTACAAGACCAAGATAGTGAAGAACATACTTTTTTCTAAGAGTAGTTCAAAACCAAAAGACCAATGTTTGCATGAAAACCATATGACCAAAAGATGCCAAGCACATGTGTGGGGTCCAATTTTTTCTTAACTTTTCTTAATGAGTTCTTTTTATCACAAACACACTCTTGATTAGCTTTTAAAACTAGATGTCCAATGTCTTAATTTTCTTTCATCCCACAAAGTCCATTATGTGGAAATCTAGAAAATCAAGGAAAAAGTTTCCTAATGTTGACCTTAGTTGGAGAAAATTGAGATGAAATCCAAATGCTTAGAGACCTCTAAGGATAGAATTCCTAGGGCAAGCAATAACATGTGAATTTGTTCAAGGATATTTGCTTCTCCTAAAGGGTTTGAGATTTGATGCTCATGTTGAATGTTTGTCTTCCAATGTTTTCGATCAAGCAATGTGTTTTGATTTCAAGAACAATCACAACCCTATGGATATTTGAGACAATATTTGTTGAGTCCCCACTTGGACAAGTCCAGCTATTCCTACTTTTAGTGAATGGTTAGATGCTTGACCCCACTAGCTCCCCTCCATGACACTCACTTCTCGGGGCAGCCAAGCATCAATACCCATGAAACTCCCATGCAATACTTTCCATTTCTACTAAAAACCGTAAAAGTGTGGGGTGGCTTCAGAATGACCGTTCTTGCACCAACAAATAGATAGGGATGTTGGCCTTTCTACAACAAGGGTTTTAATTTAGACTTTATGCTCGTAGGAGTTGATCCATCAAGGTGTGAGACCATTGATACCCTTCTCGTCAGAACCAACTGCGTGATACTAGCCTTTGTTCTAGTACCCACTTTTATATCCTGGCTGGAAATAAACTTGGCTTTAGTGTGTTATTGGTTGAGTCATTCCCTTAGGTGAGTACTTTTTCCCCAAGGTAGGCCCTCTAATATAAAACAAAGCAAGCAAACATATTCATAGTTCGATCAACCTTTTTTAAGAAACAAAGGGAGAACACACACAATATGTTCCACTCACACTCACAAGATATTTTGTTCAATTTTAATCCTAAAATGAAATATGGAGGCAATCACTCTATCCCAACTTAGAACCACCAAAATTCCTTTTGATTCTCAAGGTCATCGTGAGGCATGAGAGAAGTGCATACATCTTTTGAAATGGTGTTAATTTGGGTCAGTAATCACAAAACAAAGTAGCGCTTGTTCATTTTAAGACCACAAAGCAAAAGTGAATTATTTTTAAGCACCAAAGGAAATGTGAAGATTGCCTTGTTCAATTGTTAGCCTCAAACGAAATCTAGTGAGTTTTTCCTAAGATTCATTTTAAGCCCTTTGTAGCAAGAATTTAAAATGTCCCTTTTAGAACGAAATGAAATCTAGTATCCTAAAGAGCATTAAAAGAAAAATAAAAAATTCAAGAGAGCCTTATGGACTCGTTAAGAGTGTTAAACAACACTAAAGTGTTCAAAAACACTTGGTATCAAGAAGGAATGATGTCCTTATGCATCTTTTCTTCTTCACCTTTGACCAAGTCAACCTACAAGAAAATTAGTTAGATCTACAAAAAATAGAGGTCAAAAGATCAAAGAACAATCCAAAAGAATAGAATTTTTTTAAAAATCACATGTCATAAAACAAATTTTCACTTTTTACTTCCCTCCAGTGGTAGAACCTATGATGGCATTGAAGTTTGAAAACCTCAGCGGTACTATATAGCAATGCTTACCAGTCAGTGTCGCTCTGCAGCGGGGACATAGAGCACGAAGGTGTCGCTATTTGGGTTAGCAATGGAGTTTGAAGTTTGGGAAGATTCTAGTAGGTGAAAATGACTCAGCAGTGCCATTTGAGATTTTGAATTATGGGCGGGAAATAGAGAGCGTTGGAGTTTGTAGTTTATAGCGGTGTGATATAGTGACGCTAGAGTCTCAGTAGTTCCAAACTGTGATGTTGGTCTACTAGCAGTGGAGTTCCCTATAGGTGCAAAAAACAACAAAAAAGCACGGAATTTGATGAAAAAATGTGATTAGAACTTCTGGTAAAGCCCTCCTTCTAGCACCAAATGTGTGAACCAAGATTCCAAACCTGCATAAACACAAGAGACAAACACCATATTAGATCAAATGCAAGTTAGTATCATGATTCCCAAGAAATCCATTTTAATTGCAAAGGAAAGGAAATGAAATGAAGAACATAAACATGCATAAACCAAAGATATTAAATCCTATTCGAATGCAAAGCAAACTCTTAATCTCTTGGGGGAATTGGTGTCAATTTGATGTGGAAATTGGCCCTTTCCCAACTCCTATGCAAGCCTTGGTGATTTGATGAAGATGTGATCCACTTTGTTGATGATTGAAGTATGCTCCAAGATGAAAATATGCATAGCCTAGCTAAGATTAGATAAAAATGGATAAAAATTGCTATGGATTTGAGTATAATAAATTTGCTCAAATTGTGGATGATCAAATACAAAGAGAATCCTTCTATAAATAGAAGAGAAAGATGAAGAAATGAGCAAAATGGATGAATGTGGGATCATTCAACATCCAATGGGCAAGTGCCAATTGTCAAGATGTGAATGGAGGAAGCTTGAGCACATTTTGGAGAATGTGCAAAGAGGGGGGAGATTCAAATTCAAAAGATGGCTTGAAGGATGAGGTGAAAGGTGAAGTTAATGTCACATGGCTCAAGAAAAGGACTTGTAAGATATGTTAAATGCCATGTTTGGAGGACAAGACCTTTTTTGGAGGAGATTTTAAATTTGAGGGATATTCCATCTTTGATGCCTTTTTTGAGTGAAAATAGATGATTTATAAATCAATTAAATTGATTTTCATGTGCAAGTTGCAAAATCTAGAGGATTTGATGGATTAAGACTAAGATTAATCAGGATTTGATTAATTTAAAGGAGATTAGCTGATTTGACCATTTGATTTATATTTTTGGATTTAAATAAATCAAAATGAGAGGAATATTGATTTTAGACTTAATTAAAGAAGATTTGATTTATTTAATTAAAGAGGATGGTGTTAGCTTTAAATAAAATAAATATTAATTTATTTAATTTAAATGAGATGACTTTAGAGATCAATTAAATAAAATGAATTATTTAATTAAAAGAGGGACTATAGGATTAATTAAACAAAGTGATTTATTTAATTAATAGGAGATGATGACTTAATTAGATAAAAAATGATTTATTTAATTAGGAGATGAAATGTGATGAATTTAATTAAATAGAGATTATTTAATTAAATGATTAGTAGAGAGATGATTCAGGATGAACTAGTGTTAGTAAGATCAGGATCAGGCGTATAGGATCAATCGGTATATTTTCAATGTCTACAACCATTAAGAAATGACTTTACATCCATCTGGTATACTTTGAAATTTTTATAAACTAAATAAATGCAAGAAACATTCTAATAGCTTCAATTCTAGATACAGGTGCAAATGTCTCATAAAAATCTATACCTCAGCTTGAGCATAACCCTTGCAGACTAATCTAGCTTTGTTTCTTGTTATCTTCCCACATTCATCAGTTTGTTTCCAAATACCCATTTTGAGCCCATGGAATTCTTATCAGCAAGCCTAGGAACAAGTTCCCAAGTCTTATTTTTTTCTATTTGACTAGTTTCTTTTTTCATGGCTTCAATCCAACTTTTATCTTTACTAGCTTCTTCATAAGATTTAGGCTCTATTTTAGATAGTAAAGAATACTTTACCTATTATTTTTGAGCAAGCTTTCTTATAGTCATGACACCATCAGTTTTGTTTCTAGAAATTTTCTTCTCAGAATGATCTCTTTTGACAAATTTGGGTGGTTCTTTTGGTTTAGTGACTAATTTCTCTTCTTCATCAATATCAATTTCCTCTTGTGGCTCTTCTTTTGCAAATACTTCCTTTTCTTCATAAACAGGGAATTTTGAGTACATGTTATCTTTGTATAAAATTTGAGAGTAATCTTCATCCACTTTAGCATTCACACTTTCAACTATCTTTTGCAACCTTTTATTGTAGTACTTATAAGATTTGGTTGTAGTTGAATAACCCAAAAATATTCCTTCATTTGATCTTGTCTCAAATTTACTTAAAGTATCTTCATCCCTTTTTATAAAACATTTTCTTCCAAATATTTTGAAATATTTCACAAATGCAGGTCTTCCTTTCCATAATTCATATGGATTCTTATCATGATTCACTCTTAATTGTTCTCTGTTAAGAATATAAACAGAATTATGAAATGCTTCCTTCTAGTATCTATCAGGTAATTTAGCTTCATTCAACATTGTTCTAGCCATCTCCTAAATAGTTATATTCCTTCTCTCAATAATGAGCCATTTTGTTGAGGTGTTCTAGCTACAGATAAATGTCTTCTAATTCCATTTTTTTCACAATACTTGTCAAATTCATGAGATTTAAATTCTCCACATATTTCAAATCTTTAACATTTAATCCTCTACCATGGCTCTAAAAATGTTGAACCTTTCTAAATCTAGAGATTTATCTTTAAGAAAATTTACCCATTCCATTCTTGTATAATCATTTATCAGTAACATGAACATGAAGTACCTATCTCCATTATTGCTTTTATTTCTCATTGGACCACACAAATCTATATGTATCAACTTGAGGGGTTTTGAAGTTGAATATTCTATTTTCTTGAATCTGAACCTTGTTTTCTTTACTTCAAGGCATTCTTTACAAAATGTATTTGTAGATTTTCCAATATTTGGGCATATGCCTAATGAAATTCCTCTTGCTGACCTTCACTAGATGATCAAAGTTAATATGACCCATCCTTTTGTGCCATAAAAAAATTTCATTAGTTTTTCCTAACATGCATCTTCCACTTTTCATCTCATTCAAATGGTATAAATTACTATTTGTTTTGCTTGCCTTAGCAACAAGTCTACTAGAGCTAGCATTTCTTATCCCACATCCACTAGCACGAAATAGAAAATTGTACCCTTTGTCACACATCTAGCTAACACTAAGCAAGTTATGTTTTAATCCTTCTACATACAACAAATCTTGAGCATTTGTTTTATCATCAATACATAGTGTACCTTTTCTAGTTATCTTAGTAGTAGTGTTATCACCAAACTTGATTATACCACCATTCCATTTCTCCAAACTTGTGAATTTTCTCTTATCTTCAACCATATGACTAGAGAAACCATTGTCAATCACCCAAGGATTTCCTTGTCCTTTCACATGAAAATTTGTTTGAGCTATCATTGATTCTTTAGTCTTCATCTTAGAATTCTTCTCTCTCTAATACCTCTTTAGTTCTTTTTTCTTTTCCTCATAACTCTACAAATTCTTTCTTCTATTTAGGAGGTGCAAAATCTTTCTTATGTCTTTCATGATCATGAGAAAATATGTTTTTTAAGGGGAAGTAAATATCTTTTTCTCTTGTGTAGGAGGCTATATAAACTTACTTCTACAAAACTTAGCAATGTGCCCGTAGTTATTACACTTACAACATACATCATTTAGAGTACTTAGAGAAGAAAAAGGATTCTTGCTAACAAAATTATATGTATCATTCCTCAAGAGTCTAATATTATAATCTATAGATTTATGCCCATATTGATTACATGAAAAACAATAACCATGAAAGGCATAATTAAACCTAGTTTGTCTTACATGATGACCTTTAAATCTCCCCTTTGGATTGTGCACTTTGATGAATCCATCATCAATTTTCTTGTGGTCTTCGATCTTCTTATCCTTCATGGACCCTTCAAACTTCTTAGAAGTGGTTACATTCTTTTTAGAGACATCATCTTTGGAATTATTTTCTTCCTCATATCCTAAACCAACAAACTTGTTGAAAATGGATTTTTGACTACCAATAATTTCATCAAGTACTTCAAAACTCTTTCCAAGTTTGAGACTTCTATTTAACTATAGATTTACCTTCTCTAATTCCTTCCTTAGAGAGACAATTTCAGCCTCTAACTTTTGACATTCTTCTAGTTTATTCTTCAAATCCAAACTATTTACCTCTTCTATTCTCTTTGATTTTGCTATCTGTAGTTTTAAGTCAACAAGTTTTTTAGATTCTTCAATCTTTAACTTGTACTCCACATTCTATTTTCTTTCATCTCTTAAGTCTTCTAAAGCAGAGACTAGTTCACCTTCCAAATATACCTCACCTTCTTCTTCCTCTTCATAATCTTCACTTTCTTTAATTTCTTCAACCATAAATGCAATCTCGCTTAATTCACTTTCAGAAGAACAATTATCTAAAGAACTAACTTCTTTATCAACATTAAGACTCTTCGTCTTTCACCATAGTTTCTCCTTTTATTTTTGGAATTTTCTTGACTCCTAGAACTCTCTCTCTTTTCATTTCCATTTAAAGGAAATTTTGAGGCATAATGACCTACTTTTTCATAGTTAAAACATTTAAAAGGAAGCTTACCTTTATATTTTCCAGTTCCCTTCTTCAATCTTTTGAAAAAAATATTTCTTCCTCATTTGAACTGATATCAAGTTCTGAATCATTTTCAATCTTCTTCATTTTGGAATTCTTGAATGTTGCTTCACTCTTTGTTGAGCTTGTATTCTCATTTCTCATTTCATATATAGTTAATGACCCAAACAATTCATCCTTAGAAAAGTTGTCCAAATATTTAGCTTCTTATATTGTTGGCACCTTAGAATCAAATATTTATGGGAGAGACCTCAATGCCTTCTTTACAACAACCTTATCTTCAATAGTCTCACTATGATCTCTAATTGCATTCACTACCTTAGCAACTTTGAGTAAGTATACTGTAATATTTTATTCATCTTTCATTTTAAGAGTCTCAAATTTTCCTCTATGAGATTACAAATTTTCTTGTTTCAATTTAGCATCTCCCTCATAGATATTGTTCATTTTCTCCCATACATATTTAGTAGATTGGAAATGCATAACTTTTACTAATTCAGTATTGGTTAAACCACATAATATAGAATTTTTACCTTTTGCATTGTATTCACAAGCTTTCTTAACATCAAAATTTGCAGGAGTTACAAGTACTTTGTAACCACTTACAACAGACTTCCATACATCAAATCCAATAGAAGTTAAATAAATTTCCATTCTAATTTTCCAAAAAAGCATAGTTTGTTCCATCAAACAACAATGCTTTGTTTGAATAAGATCCTTCTTGTCTAGCCATAATGTTCTTGAAACTAGATCTACCTTAAGTTGATTAAACTTTATTCAAGGAACCTTGTGCTATGATACCAATTGATGAAAGAAAACCAATACATTAAGAGGGGAGTGAATTAGTGGATACAATTTTTTATCAAGTTCAACCATCAAAAAAGATTTAAGATTCCACAAAAAAGCATCGCACATAAAGAAGACACCAAATATACATGGAAAACCATAGAAGGGAAAAAACCACAGTGAGAAAAGTTGCTTGAGTCTACTACTTAGATCCAACCTCACAATAAAATATTTTACATATGTTTTGTAAGCAACCACTTATGGGTACATTTACACCCAAGACAATGTTTTGAGGCACCAACCTCCTGGTACACTACACACCAAAGACAATGTTTCAAGGTACCAACCTTCTGGTACATTGCACACCTAATTGAGCACCAACTCAAAATTTCTAAGGCACGAACCTCTATAACATTACAAGTTCATATGTGTTGATACTGGTTCTTCTTAACCTGAAAATGCACCTTTTCAAATCATTAAACTGCAAAAATTTCTCTGCACTCTGCTTCTCTCTACTCATACAAGGTTTCAATGTTCAACATTTTGATAGATTTTCATATATCACAATATCCTATAACACTCTTGAACAAGCATTCACCAACCTACATATGTTCAACTAATACTTGATTAGTATCTCTACAATACACATGCAATGACAGGATCCTTTTTTTGACACCTACTCACACACTTAATCTATTTGCCATGTTAACCATTTCATTGCTACAAGAACCCTAACTCCATTGATAGCCTTTGAAAATCATCAAATCCTTAAATAGGCTTCCTTTCTGTAATTGCCCGTCAAATTTTGACCTCTGAAAATATCCATTCACACATTTTAAATGACAACCCTTGATCTTCTACTTGCTGCCATGATCTGATGGTACTCATTAAAATACATTAACTTTTAAATCGTGTCCATTAGATTAACCTTCCTTTAAATCAATGTCATTGATCTTCATTGTAACTTCTTCTTTTTTCTCTAACTTTATGTTTCCTTTTCTTCGAGGGTCAGGAGTTGTTGATCTCCCTTACCTTTTACTTTAAGTTCTTAACAATGGTCAAGCAAGCCTAAACACTTTAGTCCAAAGCTCTTTACTCACCTATCGGGGTTCAACCATCAGCCTTACCCTTTACCATTTACTACCTTCCACTTCATATGCAAACCATAAGACATATAACCAAACTCTAAAACTCTGATGAGTCCTTTGATGTATTAGATGTTGGAGTTCACACATATCGCTTACCTCTTTCTTTGCTTTTGATCAGGTGTAAAATTTCTTACTACTTCATGTTACCCAAACACTTCCTTTGCAAAATTTTAGTTGACATAACCCTTTCAGGTGTTGGCATTTTGGCTTTCTGTTTGCTGCTTACCTGCCTTTTGGTAAGGCATAAGCCAACCTTCTAACTCATGATCTAATTAATCCTTTTTGAGTGTTGGAGTTTGGGTTTACCATATACTACATACTTAATAGACTATTAAGGTATAAGCCTTAATTCCAAACTACGTACATCAAAGTCATTTTTCTATTGTCAGGGTTTGGGTTTCCTTCATAACCCTTTTATCACTTTCAGTTAAGGTGGAAGCCTTAACATTGAAGACCAATGCCTGACGCCTTTTCAAACTAATCTAAAAATTACTAAATCTTTCTTCTCTTAGCAAGTGATATAAGGTAAGACCGATGCCCAAAGCTCAAACTTTTGTAGTTCTTCAAGACTTGCTTCCTTGGCATCATAATGATGATCAATCTCTCTTTTTTGACATCCTTATGAAACCCTTCTGACACCAATCAACAACTCCCCATCTGATAACATACATATCTCCTTTTGACATTAATGAGATACCCTTTTGACATCAATGACAATCAAATTCCCAACAACACCCTGAGTTCAAGTTGTCAATCTCATATTTTCAGCATTGTGTTCTACTATAGATTTTATTTTTAAAAAATTTGTAAGTTGGGTAAAATAGCTCCCCTTCCATGGTTTCTCATAGTGGGCTACTAAGTCATTGGTAAATTCTCTCCAACTAAGAAATTTCCCTTATTTTTCACTCATCATCAATTGGTACCATTGATAAGGTTCAAATTCTAAATGTAGTGAGTATATTTCAACAATTGCATCATCTGATATATTATGGAGTTTAAAATATTGTTTTATGATACTTATCCATGAAGTTACATCTATACTATCTGTAGACATCTAAATTTAATCACTTCCATACGTTTAAATTTACTCCCTTTTCGTCTACCATATTAAAATATTAATTTATTAAATTAATATTACATCTTTTATCTCATATCTGTGAAGTATTTGATTTAATAATTAAATGCTTTATCTTCACCTTCTTCCTCTCTAAATTAAATAAATACACTAATTTATTTAATTTAGTCATTTTTTCCCCTTTTGATTTAAAACCAATTTAAAATTCTTCACTTTCTCTCTCCTTGTCACATCCTCCATAATCTTGCCCTAATCTGAATTAATTTAATTAATTCATGATTATGATGTGCATCCTCTTAATCAAAGATTAATGTCACATCCTCCTACATTTGCCACTTGCCTCTAATCTTCCATTAATTAGCCTAATCCAATATTTGCACAACCTTAACCAAGGTCATTAGCCAGATTTAGCACCACTTTTTAGCCATCCTTTGCATTTACCTTCTTTTGGCATTGACCCCCTTTCCCATGTGAATTTTTAATTCACATTTATTTATCCTAGATTCCCCTCCTTTATATGTGAATTTTTAATTCACATTCCATCCTTCCAAGGCTTCTAGAACCTTGGACTTGTCACAATCTCCACATGTGACCAAGTCCCACCTTTTTGGAGCCCACCTTTTACCCTTTAGATCTTCCTAAGAATGTGAATTTTTAATTCACATTTATATCCCCAACCACCTTTCCTTTTCCCATGTAGATTTTGAGGAATTCCAAAATTCCTCAAATGTCCCTTTCCTCCCACTTGGGGACAAGGAATCCCTTTTTGAGGAAATCTCCTCACTCCCCAAGGTGCTTGTCCTTCCTCCACCTCATGTACCTTTTTGACACCTCACTTACACCTCATCTTCTCTTGGCCACTTCACCATCCACATGTCAAGATATGAGGGCTTGTGGATTCTCAACCCACCATAGCCCTTCATCTTGGCCTTGTTGGATGCATCTTGACCGTTGAATTCTCTACAGAATTCAAATTCTCCTATAAATACCCCCTCCTCAAGGGCATTTTCAACACTTAGCCATTTTATAACTACATGCTACCAATTTGCATTCTCAATTATCCACTATCATCTAGCTATCCATTCTAATCACTTTGCATAAGTTGATCTTGCATTTAGTCACTCAAGAAATCATCTAAGGAGCACACAAAAATCATCCCAAGTAAGGGCCAATCAAGGAGTAGTCAAAAACAAGGAAGGTGAAATCATTTGTATCTTGTTTTATCCATTTTCCTTCTTGTCTTATCACTCTTTAGGCTAATCTTGAAGTGTCCTTAGTCTTTTATCATTCGCATTTTTAAGTTATTTTGCTCATTAGAGTAGGGTAAAATTCCTAGGATCACATTTCTGGCACACCCGGTGGGACTCACAAATGGGTTCTTGCATTTAACATTCATATTTGCTAAGTATTGTGCAGAAAAAGGTCACAGAAAGGTGGAAGCACCCTCCATTTTATCGCAGAAAGGTGGAAGCGCCCTCTGCTTTACCGCAGAAAGGCAGAAGCGCCCTCTGCTTTACCGCAGAAAGGCTGAAACATCCTTTGCCTTACTGTAGAAAGGTGGAAGCGCCCTCTTGTCTGCTACAGAAAGGCAGAAGCGCCATACATTTGAAAGTTTTATTTTCTTCTAACAAGTTTGCTGCAATTAGGGATATATTTAGAAGTTTTCTAACACTTTTCTTATAGTGGGAGGGGCGCAACTTTCCTTTTTCTTAAAAATCTGATAAAGTTTGTTGCAGAAAGGCGGAAGCGCCCTCTAACCTTTTGTTGTAGAAAGGCGGAAGCACCCTCTAACCTCTTGTTGTAGAAAGGTGGAAGCACCCTCTAACTTCTTGTTGCAGAAAGGAAGAAGCGCCTCCATTTTGCTGTAGAAAGGCCGAAGCACCCCCATTTTTGCTGCAAAAAGGCGGAAGCGCCCCCATTTTGTTGCAAAAAGGCGGAAGCACCCCTATTTTTGCTGTAGAAAGGCGGAAGTGCCCCTGTTTTGCTGTAGAAAGGCGGAAGCGCCCCAAAACAGCATAGTTTGGAAGGTAAAACAGTCATTTTAGCTTCATTTTTGCTCTTGTTTTTTGCTATCTTCAAGTAGTAACCCTCTAACATTGTTTTGGAAAGGATATTGGTATTTTTTGCTAACATTTTGCAGCATATTATGGCGTAATTGACCAAGGACGAAGAAGAAGATAGCTAACATTTGCTTGCAGGACCATCTATTTGATCAGATTTTCAAAAAATAATCTTTGTTGTTTTGGAACATAGTCTAATTAGGGGGAATAAACTTCATTGCTTGTTGTGATTGTTTATTCTTGTGTTACCCAAGGGGGCATTAATTTGTTTTCACTTTCCCCTTGCACTTAGTGTAAGCCTGGGGAGTAGTTGGAAGCAGTTAGTGTCTTCTTTTTAGTGGGACCTACTTGGGGATTTCATCACCCCAAGGGACGATTCCAACCACACGTACCGGCGGGGTATATAAAGGGGGGAGAATAAAAGTTGTACCCCAATCCAGTCACGTCATAATTGGCAGAGTGTCGAAGCTAGGGTGATACCTAGATAGACATGAAGAGTTGGTCCGAGCCTTTCAGTATCTCGCTGAGGTTCCTGACTCACGCTTGTGATAGGCTGGTGTTCACGGTTGTGCCTCACGTACCAAGAGTATATTGAGGACTCTCTAGAAGCCTTGTGCATCCTAGATTAAGACCTTGCCTAGCCATACCCTTAATATTAATCATAGGATTGTGCTTGCTTGAAGTGTTTTTCATGAAAAATCTGTGAAATCTTTGATACTTTGGCCTTACTTTATCATTTTTCATCCTTGCCATAGTCTTTACCATCTAAACCAAGCTCTATCCTACTGTAGAAAGGTGGAAGTGCCCCTAATTCTACTACAGAAAGGCGGAAGCATCCCCATTTTGTTGCAGAAAGGCGGAAGCGCCCCTGTTTCTACTACAGAAGGTGGAAGCGCCCCTGTTTTGCTGCATAAAGGTGAAAGTGCCCCTGATTCTGCTGTAGAAAGGCGGAAGTGCCCCTGTTTTGCTGCAGAAAGGTGGAAGCACCCCTGATTTGCTGCAGAAAGCTATCAAAGCCCCTGATTTTTGCTATAGAGGGGCGGATTTGCCCTCCTAAACACCCAAAATTGCCCCATTTGGATCCATTTAGCCTCTAAACCACCATTTAATCGCTCCCAACCATTATTTCATCATACTAGGCCTTCATTTTGTCACTCTAAGCCTCCCAAAACCTCCATTGGGTTCGTTTAAACCTTCATTCTATCATTCCAAGCTTCCGTTTAACCATTCTAAATCCCCATTCATTCTCCACAATTATCTTTAATCCACCCGTTCATTTTAATTTTTCCCTAATCCATTTAAAAGCCCATACCCTCACCTAGAAAACACCCTAACTTTACCATTTACATCACCAAACACCACCCATAACCAAACTGTCCTAACCTTGTATTACAAAGTGGTTACCTAAATTGACCATAGCACTTGAACTTGATTATTAATCTTTAACTTCGACCTCAATCAATTTTCTTCCATCTTGAGGTGAATTCAGTGGTGTAAGTTATCATCCTCGGCCCAATCAATCCATTCCTATCTTAAGGTGTATTCGGTGTCGTGATCATCCTCTTAATCAATCAAGGCTCTTGGTTGCTAAGGGTAACTTCCTTTGATTAAACTCAAGGTCTCCCTCTCATCTTTTATCATCCATCTTTTACCATCCAATCATATCCATCCAATCATCCAAATCTATCAAAACCCATCATTCGATCAAATTGTCCAACCAACCAAATAATCCAATCCAATCTAATCCAATCGTGCTAAATCCAATCTAATCCAATCCAATCTAATCCAATCGTTCCAAATCCAATCCAATCCAATCCAATCTAATCCAATCTTGCCAAATCCAAATCCAATCCAATCAAAATCCAATCTGATCTGATATATTCCAACAAAATCTAATAAAAGTCTAAATCCTATCAAAATCAGATCTCATCCAATCACAATCAAATCATTCATCAAAAGCATTTTTATCATCCACTCATAGCACATTTGCATGCCCGTTCAGACCCGTTCATAGGAAAAGAAAATGGCCAACCGTCAAGCTTAGAATGCCCAATCAAACAACCCTCAGGATCCCAAAAACACAATCAACATCTCATCCGATCCTAACAAGGGTATCAACATCCCTCACGATCCTCATAATGGTACTTCATTGCATTCTAACACTGAGAATCAGAACAACTCACCACACGGTGAAGAGAGTATGGTTAATCAACCTGAACTCACACTTGAGGAACATTTTAGTAATCCCGCCAATGTGCAAATGACTAATTGTTTGCTCGAAAAACATGGGGAAGAAATCTTGGCCCACCTAATTGAGAAGGGTGTCAAAGCCCCCTCAAATGTTGACTAGTCCAAATATAGGGGTGCCCCATCCAACATACTCCAAGGGTCACAAGATACACAAGAAGGTTCATATTTCCCTAATATTTTGCCAGTTGAGGGTTGGCATCAACCTGAATTTGGCAATGTCATTCTTTATCAGGTTAAATATCCCCCACATGCTTCGATCTCAGTTATAGGAGGACCTCAAGTACCTGATCCAAATAATCCTTTTGCCTATGGTATGCCACAAAATGTTCCACAACCTCCGCCGTTAACGTTAACAACACCCCTTCCTTCCAACCAACCTCCAGTCAACATTGGGGGTACCTCCTTTGCCGCATCACTTCCACCTCCTGGAACTACAAATATACCATCTCAACAGCTTCACCAACCCAACATTCCACCTCAATTACCTCCACCAGGCACACCCCAGCTGAACGTTCTAGGTGGTGCCCAACAACCCCCTTTACAAAACACGTCTATGCTACCTCCGCCATCTCATCCACAACAACCTATACACAATACTTTGGCCTCTTCACAACAATCACCCTACCAATCACAAGGCAATCCATCTCGACCTATTGCTCAGACCATATCCCCCTTTCTCGCATCCATTTTGCGTCCGAAGGGTCAACTGCAACACAATATCCCATCTCGGCCCATACAACCTTTGATGTCACAACAACAACCTCCCCAACACTACTACTATCACAATCAACAACAATTTCCCTAGCAACCGCTTTATACGACCTCCCGACAATCACAACAATATCCTCAACACCAACAAACTAACATGCAACATCCCATCCAAGTTCCCCAACAATCTACCCCACACTTTTACCAAACAAATCCATATTATGCCCCACAACAACAACCCTCGTATCAACAAAATCCCCCATGTTACTAGCAAGCCATGTCATCATCCAATCATCTAAATCCGTATTTCAACAATCCGACGCCCTTTCAGCAGGATCCTTCATCATCCTATCATCAATATCCCCCCAACCCGCCACCAGCTAGCTCGAATTTTTTGGAAATCAAAGCCGCACTTAAGGACCTTCAAGCTGGGGCTACAAAACAATCATTTAAATTTGAAGACATATGCCCATATCTGTTTGATCCCTCCATCTCATTGATCCCGTTTCCCAAACATTTCGAGATACCAAAATTTGACAAATACAAGGGAAACAAAGACCCCAAGGCTCACTTGCAGGAGTTTTATTCCCAGTGTCAAGAAGTCATGTACAATGACAACTACCTTTTGTGCTTGTTCCCACGAAGCCTAGCAAGCCACGCCTTAGATTGGTTCATGACTCTCAAAAAAGGGTCCATAAAAACTTTTGCAGACCTATCCAAAAAGTTTGTATCCTACTTCTCCTTCAATTTGGAGAAGGATAGAGACACCTTAGATCTCCTAAAAGAGAAACAACATGATGGAGAAACCTTTACCAGCTACCTCCAATGGTGGCGTGCATTAGCAAGTTGAATGAAAAATCCTCTGAAAGAAAAAGACATGGTCACCCTTTTCGTGGAAAATTCTCATCCTAACATGGCCCACAATTTTAGACTACATTGTGTCACCACTTTCACTGAGATAGTGGAAAAGGGACCCATCCTTGAACATTCCCTTATTGCCAAAGGACACATCAAAATACATAGTCATGATAAAGAGAGGTCATTTGGAGATAAACCACGATTCTGGAACAAAAACAAGAACGTGGTGAATGACGGTGTGATAGACACCAAACATGTCCAAGTAGCTAATGCATCCCAAAAGCAACAGTCATCTGTACCCAACGCCATATCTGTACCACAAGGGGCACCTCGTCCCCCTCAACAGTCAAACCAAAAAAATTAGGGGAACACCAAACGTCACTACGCCCAATTGGGTGAACCCTTGATTGTTGTTTTTAATAAATTGCTACAAATCATCTACCCCATCGCATACCCTGTCACCAAGCCATTCGACGAGTCCAAACCCAAGCCGGCATGGTTTAAAGAAAATGAGTATTGTGACTTTCAAAAAATCAAGGGACACTCTTTGAATAAGTGTCAGGGTTTGAAAAATTATGTCCAAGATCTCATTGATCGAGGAGATATCAAAGTTGACCCCAGTCAACCATCGTCGTCCAATGCTCAACTATAGATCTATCAAAATGCTTTCCCAAACCATAATCAAGGCTCTAGCACCTCCAACAATAATCCTCAAAACAATAGCACGAATAATGTGAATTACAAGAATGTGCCCTTCAATTACGAGGGTGTTATTCATTACATTGAGCAGGTGGAACCCCGAGTATCCATGATACACGTTAAAGCCAAAGACCCTCAATGTGCTGTTACTACACGATGAGCCCGCATCACCATCCCTATAGCCTCTGCACCCACCCAACTGACTCCTGTAAAATCTCAGTACAACATCCTTGATCACTTAAGGAAGACCCCCACTCATATATCCATTTTGGATTTGCTTAAGTCTTCCCGGTACATCAAGAAATCCTCAATAGAGCCTTGCAGGAAACCCATGTGCCAAATGACATCGACCCCATGCAATTCCAAGCATTGGTGGGACACTTGGCTTTGTCTCATCACCTCCACTTCAGCCAAAATGATATGCCAAACATCGATGTCAATCATAATTGCCCTTTACACATTGAAGTCATGGTTGCTCACTATAAAATAAAAGGGTCTTGGTAGATAATGGCTCTGCCCTCAATTTATGTACTTTGAAATTTATAAAATAGGTGGGGTATACTCAAGCGGACCTAAGCAACCAGATCATTACAATCAAAGCCTATGAAAATGCAAAAAGAAATTCAGAAGGAATTATCAGTCTTCCTATCCAAGTGGGACCTATGCTTCAGTATACTACATGTCATGTCCTTGATCTGGACTTATCGTATAATCTCCTCCTTGGCCACCCGTGGCTCCATGCTATGCAAGCCGTCCCCTCCACATATCATCAATGCCTGAAATTCCCTATCAACAGACAAGAGATCACCATCTATGCCGACCCCCAACCATTCGAATACTGTCGCACTTTAGAAGCATCTTTTCCCCATTTACATTATTGTCCTGGGGTTGAAATGGGGGCATCCCAGTCATCATCCTCCAATCCACCATCCACCGCGATAACCTCTACATCCTCCACCACTAATCCTTCAGTCACCAAAGTCTAGATCATTGACAAAGGGTGTGGTGAATATGAAATGCATATGGCTCTCAATGTAGCCACCATGCCACTGTCACCACATGAGTATGGTCAACCTTCACGTGATACACAAAAGGAAGACAAGACCATCACTTTTAGTGGTAAAAACATCCCTACTACCACTTTCAGATCTCTGAGTGTCAAGATCGATGCACCAGAAGAGGACATAAGCCAATGGGTCTACCAAGAAGAGCCTGAACCAGAGACTCCTCTAAAGAAATATTTTCAGGAAAAGTACCCTTGGCCAACAAGGTTCATGGAAAAACATAACTATCAAGGTAGAGGCCTAGGTAAAGAGGAACAAAGGCGGTTGCAACCCATTGATACGCCAAAGTTACCAAGAAACATAGGAATTGGTTATGACAAGAAACAGAAAAGCCCTGTAACATCATCTAATACTTCAAATAGTATCACCGTAGACGATGGCTCATTGGAAGACATACCCAAGGAGGAATCTATCATACATGCGTATGATGATGTCGATCATACCGACCTATCATCCATGTTTGAATGCCTATCTGTCTACACCATTAGCTTGTCCCTTTGTCACCCTAAACTTATCAATTGGGACCTACATGATACCACAGCTATCAATATGTCTACGAACACATATGTCAACCTTATGGGATTGGGGGAGGATGAACACTCCAGTCGCAAAAATAAAAGTAAGAAAAGTAAAAGGCGTTCATCTAGTGAAAACCTCCTTGAGGCACTTCCTGACCTTGAAAAAGTAAAAATAAAGGACGCATCTGATGGCGAAAACCTCGAAGAGGCGCCAGAAGATGGAGATGTTCATCTTCCCCTTATGGGAACTCAGCTATTTTCCTGATCATCTATTCTGATTGAAGATATGCAAGAAGTTAATTTGGGAACTACTGCAAGTCCTAAGGTCACCTATGTAGCTAAGTCACTCTTAGAGCAAGAGTATCTAGTCTTTGTACAGCTACTCCAAGAGGGAATCGTTAACTTTGCTTGGTCATACTCAGACATGCCAGGCTTAGACCATGCCTTAGTGGTTCATCACTTAGACATTCGCCCAGACACCAAGCCTGTCAAGCAAAAGCTCCGCAAGATGCATCCGCAAGTCGCGTTGTTAGTCAAGAAAGAATTGGAGAAGTTACTGGACGCGGGTTTTATCAAACCGATTGACTACTCCGAATGGATCTCCAATATAGCTCCAGTTACCAAACCAAACGGGGACATTCGGGTCTGCACGGACTTCCGGGATCTTAACAAAGCCTGCCCAAAAGATGATTTCCCTCTTCCTAACATTGACATGTTGGTCGACCTAACAACAGGAGATGAGATGTTATCCCTTATGGATGGCTTCTCTGGTTATAACCAGATTTGAATCGCACCTAAAGACCAACATAAGAGTGCCTTCACGACTCCTTGGGGGACTTTCAATTACAATGTTATGCCCTTTGGTCTCAAAAATGCAGGGGCAACATATTAGAGAGCAATGACGGTCATCTTCCATGACCTCATCCATATCATCATGGAAGACTATGTTGATGACCTATTAGGGAAATCCAGAACACGAGCAGAACATCCTGCCATCCTGAAAAAGATATTTGAGCGGTTAGAGCATTATAAGTTGCGGCTAAATCTGAAAAAGTGTGTCTTTGGGGTCACGTCAGGAAAGTTGTTGGGTTTCATAGTCTCTCGCAGAGGTATTGAAGTTGATCCTGCCAAGGTAAAGACTATTCTGGATATGCCACCTCCACGCAATCTAAAGCAGTTAAGAAGCCTCCAGGGGAAGATGTAGTCCATCCGTTGGTTCATAGCCCAGCTAGCAGATAAATTTCAACCCTTCACCCATCTTTTGAGGAAAGACTCCACCTTCTGATGGACCCCACAATGTCAAATGGGTTTTGATAAAATTAAGGAATATTTAGCTCATCCACCGATTTTGATGCCGCCTATCCCAGGAAAACCCCTCCTACTTTATATCTCTGCTACTTCAATTGCACTAGGGGCATTATTGGCACAACATGATGAGTCGTTCAAAGAAAGGGCAATCTACTACATCAGTTGAACACTAGTCGGCTATGAGTTAAATTATTCCCCCATGGAAAAAGCCTGCCTTGCATTAATCTTCAGCACACAGAAACTCCATTACATGTTCAGCCATCTGGTCAAATTAATTGCCAAAATTGATCCCCTGAAGTATCTGTTATCTAGAACCACTCTGATTGGCCGCATGGCCAAATGGGTCATGCTTCTAAGCGAATTTGACATAGAGTATGTAGAGCGAAAAACCATAAAACGATAGGTTATTGCAGATCAATTGACTGAAGCACCATTAATAGATGCTTACCCCCTAGACACTGAATTCCCAGATGAAGAAATCTACACAGTGGCAGAAGCACCAACTTGGATGTTATAGTTCAATGGCTCATACACTCATAGTGGATCTAGGGCAAGAATTCTATTAGTCACTCCTCAAGGTGACTACATCCCAAAATCATTCAGGATAGCATTTCCATGTACCAACAATATGGCAGAATATGAAGCTCTCCTCACCAGCCTCAGAATTGCAAAACAATGGCACATAACCCATCTAAAAGTCTTTTGTGATTCTCTGTTGGTTATTAGACAAGTTAATGATGAATTCCTCACAAAAGATGATAAACTGTTACCCTATAAATGCATGGTGGATGATTTCAAAAAATATTTCACCTACATACAGTTTGACCAAATCCCTCAGGTACAGAATAAAGCGGCAGATGCAATGGCCACTATTGGTTCCTTGATTGACATGCCTAAGGACCGAATGGAGTGTGAATTTCTTGTTGAACAACTTTTAATCCCTGCATATGATGTTCCTGAGACTGACATGGTGTGCGATATTGTAGGTCCCGCCTCCCCATGGTACCAAGACATATACACTTATCTCCATGATAATATCATACCCCCAGAACTTACAGGCAACCAACGCAAATCCTGTATCCATCATTCTTCCCGATACATCATTGTTGGTGATACGTTTTATCGTCATGGGTATGATGGAATCCTCCTTAGATGTCTGAATGAAATCGAGGCCCAAACGGTAGTAATGGAAGTACATGGTGGTATTTGTGGGGCTCACTCAAATGGTATGGCTCTGGCCAAAAGGATCCTACGAGCTGGATATTATTGGCCTACATTGGAACATGATGCTTGCGAATTTGTGAAGAAATTCCTTCCATGTCAACAACATGTAGATTTGATTCATGCCCCAGCACAAGATCTTCAGCCTCTCCTAGCACTGTGGCTGTTTTCTCAATGGGGTTTTGACTTGATTGGCAAGATTTACCCACCCTCATCTGATGGCCATACATTCATCATTACTGCAGCTAAGTACTTCACCAAATGGGTGGAAACAATGCCACTCTCACAAATCACTGGTACTCAGGTTTCCAAATTCATCCTTTACCATATTCTCTGCAAATATGGTATCCCATCCACCATCATTTCTGATAACATAAAACCTTTTAAAAACCAAGCCATGAAACACCTCTGTGACACCTTCCATATCCAGCATCATTGGTCAACGCCTTATTACCCCTAGGGTAATGGTTAGGCAGAGGCAACCAACAAGACCCTCATCTGCATCCTCAAAAAGGTTGTCAATAACACTAGACGTGATTGGCACCTTCATATTCATCCTACCCTCTGGGCATACCGTACCTCCATCCACACCCCAACAAGCTCCACCCCCTACTCTTTAGTATAAGGTGCTGAAGCCGTCTTTCCAATCGAAGTTGAGCTCCCCTCATTGAGAATTTCTTTGAAGAACCTTATCAGCGAAGAAGATGCTCGCGTTGCACGGCTTGCACAGCTAGAGTTACTAGATGAATGGAGAATAAGAGCCTATGACCACCTACAAGCATACCAAAATTGCCTCAAGTGCCATTACAATAAAAAGGTCTTCCCTAGACAATTCCAAGTTGGTGAGCTTGTCCTCAAAGAAAACCAATGCACTCAACCAGATCATGATAAAAAAATAAAATTTGAGGCAAACTGGTTAGGGCCTTATATCATAGCCGCTAAATATGGATCTGGGGCCTACAAGCTGACTACTCTTGAAGGAGATCCCCTTGATGAACCCATCAATATCCTCCATCTGAAGAGGTTCTATGCCTAAGTTTGCTTGGTGACCCCATCATAAAATCAAAAAAATCAAAAAAATCAAAAAAGTATTAAAAAATCCAAAAAAATAGTAAAAAGAAATAAATCCGTCCTATGGTGAAAACCACCTCTTGGTGGCACCTTGGATAAGTATGGATGGTGAAAACCTGTTAGCAAGCGTCATCCATAGAGGGCTTGATCATTATCTACCTGGCATCCTAGTTATTTTATGCTTACATCTGCATTATCATCCTCGCCCACCTCAGCCTAGGCTGCTTGGTATTTGTTGATTGAGCATTGGATGACCCCTTTTGCCTATCCCTCATCCTGTGCTTTTTTATCCCACTTTGAGCTTATGTCTTTCATTCCCTTTGTCGGTCGGTCCGTGCCGTCATGTAGGATCATCCATCATGTCGGTCTCCACCTAGATCTCATCCTCTCGCGTCACTTTCATCCTTTCTCAAACTATGTTGCCCCTGCGCTGTCATGTAGGCAAGGTCGATCACTCGATCTGCCCCCGAGGCATTCTTGGATCAACTTGTTTTGGTCCTCCATCACTTCGTCTTCACTAGTCCCTTTTCGCTTTTATCCATGGTCATTTTCCATGAACTATGTTGCCCCTGCGCTTTCACGTAGGCAAGGTTGGTTATTTGATCCTCCCCCAGGGCATTTGTCTTTCGCGTGTTGTGTCCTTCATCATCGGTCTCCATTGTCTTCTTTTTGCTTTATCCATGGTCTTTTCCCATGAACTACGAGGGCTCTGCGCTTTCACGTAGGCAAGGCTAATCTCTGATCAGCCCCCGAGCCCCTAGGTCTTTAGGTTGTGTCTTGTCTCCCTTGTGTCGTGTCATCAAGCTATGCCTTTATCTAGCTGGTCCTTGACAAACAAGACCCATTTGTACCAATGAATCTAATCAATTTTGAATATCCTATATCATATCGATCTTTTCACTTAGTATCCATCATAGGTCTCATCAGGATACATCCTTCCTAATAGACCTCATCAATTCCATCTATCCCCTTGATCCTATGGCAATAGACATTTGAAATTGATTGCGATCTTTTGATGCTTTTGGTTTTTGTTTATCATTTGGCCACCATAATCCATCATATTATGGCGTGTTTTGATTGGTCCACATAGGGGCATATCTTGATCTTTTCTTTGATTTTGTCTTCTTGGTTGTCCCACATAGTACCCACCAAGATCCTCGAGATCTTGTGTTATGTTGGGGCATCCTTTTGTGCTTGTGGTTATCTCAATACCAGACCCGAAGAGGGTCTTCGTGACTTTGGGGTATTGGGATAGCCTTCTTGTCTGGCGTGTTTGTTTCATGCATTAGACACTAATCTACCTCAGTCCTCCATACCTTGGTGTATCGTGTCTTATGCTATAGCAAAAACCAGTGCTCCAAAGATGGCAAATTGAATTAGGATTGTATTTTCATAATCATTGCATTAACACTCACCCTATGGTTTTGGTTGTGCAAATACTATCCCCCATTCTTTTTCATTCTCCTCAGGATACTGATACTTTTTGATAGATGCCAAATGACATCCATCTTCACAATCACCACATACCCACCTCCCATTATCATGTCAGTTCCTATTCGCACTTATGGCCGTGTGTTATTTCCTCTAAAATTACAAAAGTACTATTCCATATATCCATCATCACCTGCATTACGTGTTAGGTCCATATATCCATCGCCACCTACATCACCACATGTTAGGTCCATACATACATCGCCATCTGCATCACAAAGTGTTAGACGCATAATACATCACATCCTACATATATAAAATATTCATACAAAACCCATCATACACATATACATACATAACAAATAAGTCAACTAGGCATCCACATATATAAATCATCATAGATTCCATAGGTACACATAACATATCACCATGCGCATATCATATCACCGTGCATCAATAAAACTATTCATATTCCATAAGTACATATATCCAATCATCCACATGAACATCTCAATAAACCAATGCATAAGCATAATTATTCATATAAAATTATTCATATTCCAATCATCCATGTGAACATCTCATATCATGAACATGAGCATAAATAAGCCAACACATGAGCATAAATAAACCAATGCATCCATCCACATAAACACATAATACCATATACGCATGCATATAATCCCCCATCATAAAAGGAAACATACTACATGGTGTCAATAAAAACTGTCCCATATCAAAATAATATGATATCTGTCACATGTCCATCATACATCGCATGATAAAATACAAAATCCAAATATATGGAACATCTCTGATCTCTGTCAATAAATCCTACACACTCCACCCTGCATCTGTCAAAAAATCATTAGCCTGTCACCTCCCGAATGAACTCCCCACATCTGATCTTTGTGGCGACTTAGGTCTTGCCCCCTTGCCTGGTGAATCACTGTAACCACGGGTCCGTGTCCCTAATGACTGAGATGGTGCTGACATCTGAGGTGTCTGCAGGGTATAACAGAATCTCCGCTATGCCAGATCAGGAACTGCATCATAATATGCAGCAATCCAAAAACTTGCCTCCCTCATGCTCTCCTCTCACTCTGCAACCTGGACTCGAGTGGCATTCCGCTCGTGACGATACCTGTCTCGGTCCCTAGTAATGGCTCTCCTCTCCTCCTCCCATGCCTCCTGAGCCAACCAGCTATGTGCCAACTCTTCCTGTAATCTATCCCTCATCTCCTCTGCAGCTGCTGCTCGTGCCACTGCTACATCCCTCTCTCTCTCCACAATCTGCATATCTGCTCCTAGCATTCCACCCACACCCTGACCTATCGGAACACAAGCCATCATGGCATCCCTCTCTGCCTGTAGGGTCTGCATCTGCATCTCTGCTACATCTCTCTCCCTCTCAGCCCCCTGTGCCCAAGTCACCGCCGCATCTCTATCCCTCTCGAGAGCCTGTGCCCGCAGCTTTGCTAAATCCCTCTCTCTGGAGAGTCGCTACTTCTGCTACCGCTTCATCTCTCCCCCTCTGTAATGACTGTATCTCCACCTCTGCCATGACTCTCTCACTCTGAATGCGTACCTGTGCCGTGTCCCTTTCTACCTCCATCATTTGCACCTGCTCCTATGCTACGTTCCTCTCAGCTCGCATAATCTGTGCCTGCTCCACTGTCATAGCCTCCCTCTCCTACATCAACCCCATATCTCCAACTGCCTACTCAAGATAATGTACCCTATCCTGAAGCTCATCCCAGTCTCACTGGAGATCTCCTAACTACTGACTAGTACCTCATGTCCCCTGATCAACTCCCTACTATGTCCTCTCCTCTGGCTCCCCCTTGGACTGTAAAACCACGACCTCTGCCTACAATCTATCGTGGTCCCATGTCATACTAGTCAACTCATCCTGTATCCTCTACACCTCTGACTGTGCCCTATCTCTCTCCTCCACCACTCCCCCTAGCTTGAAAACCATGGCCTCATAATCTCTCAGGGCCTCTCACTCTACTCTGGCTAGCTCGGCCTCTAGAGCCCTCACTCTCCGCTCTGCCATATGTACTCTCACCTCTGCTCCCCTCGCCTGCACAATAGGATCCTCTGGTACATAAGGAATTAAAGCTAATGTCTCTGCTGCCGCAACCTCCTCCTCTGCCACATCTCTGTCCACATCCATCACATCCTCCTCCCTAACCACCTGCTCTGTCTCATCCTCCCCACCTGCTGGCTACTCCCTATCCCCCTGCTCCTATCGTTCCTCACAATTCTCCACAATCTAGTGAACCTAGAATTGTCTCGCTTCTCCCTGTCTCTCAACCACAAATTGACCTCATGGTGACCTCCTCTCCTCCTCTGGGGCTGCTCTAACATCCTCATCCCCTCCGCTCTCTAGCTCTTGACGATCCTCGTGACTCTCTGCAGTCGGCTGAATCCGCAACTGTCATGGCTGACCATGTCGTCCTACCACAAACTATCTCCTCCCCTCCTCTACAGCATCCCTTGCACCTACCACCTCCACATCCTCCATATCATCTACATCCATCACCTCCTCCACCCTCTGCTCCCCCTGGGCTCTCTGTGGCTGCCCCCTTAACCGCTGCCGACCCTCTCTCCAGCCTCATCTCTTATGTCTCCTCCTCCTCCCTGATCTGCCTATCTGCTCTCTCTCATCCCACTGCAGCTCCTCCTATCCCCCCTCGTCTACCACTACCACCTCTCATCGCTACTGCTCCCCTCCTCTCCTCTCCCTCTGTGGTCTCTACTCCTCTGCTGGTCTGGCACCCACTACCCTCAAAATAGGCTGAATAGAAGTAATCCTCTCCCATAACCTATTTTGGAACCACCTCCGGTATCACTCAGTCACCATTGGCACCTGCTCTCCTCCTGCTCTCCCTAGATAAGCTACCTATCCTGCTACCCTCCATGATGCCCTAGCTGTCATTGGTGCTATGCGGCCTCCCCATGGTAACTCTCTACTATACCGCCAGAATAGGATGGGCGCCGTCGGAATATCCTATATCACCCCAAACTGTCTCAGCACTATGTCTGGTCGATGAGACTCTACTATGCGCGGTAGAGTACCAATAATAAAACACTAGCTCAGAAAATACTCCTCATGACTCCTCGTATCTGTCCATCCCTAAACTGACGCGCCCTATATGGCCGCCACTCTATGTCCCTCAAACGCAGATCATAAAATGCTCTCCTCCACCCCTCCATCTCCCCCTGCATCTCATAGCGAAAAACCCAACCTCTCTCCTCCACATACTCCCAAGCCACGGGCTCATGATCGTCTCTTGTTCCCCTCCTCACCACTATCGACCTCGTCACGGCAATATGCTCCCACACCCAAATCTGCAGCAGTGTCACATGTGTCACACTCGCTACCTCCCGGTAGCAAATCTCGTATATATCTTTGTATAGCTATGCCAATACACATGACCCCCACAAAAATGGTCCCCCTTTCCACTCGACAATGTGGTAGATCACCTCCATATAACACAGGCTACATGTCCATCTACTCTGATCTGGCAATAGTATCGCACTATTCATGCCACACAGAAATAACAGTAAGGTTGGCACACCCGCTGATAGACACCCATCCAAATCCAACTACCCCTTCACCAGGGGCAATGTCACATGACCAAACAAAACTCTCAAGGTCTCTTGTAACTCTACCCCTGTGGACACCACCTCACTCACTAACCTATCGGCAATCGACAGCCTTAGGATATGCCACACATCCTCCAACGTCACGGTCATCTCTCCTGTAGGGAAATGAAATGTCGATGTCTTTGAGCTCCATCTCTCTATCAATGCTGTCAACATCGTCAGATGTGCTCTGACCTCTGGAAACTAAACACAGTGACCTAACCCTACATGATCCAATGTCGCCTGATCCTCCTCATTCATCACTGCTATCGACGCCGCCATCACCTCCGACTGTCACTCATGCACTCGTAACCACTCAAAGCTCTGCATGCATACAAACACATTTATCATTATTTCTTTTTTTATCTTTTTTCTCTTTTTTCTTCCTATCTTCCCCCTTTTCTTTTTCTTTCTTTCTCCCCTCCTCTTTTTTCTTCCCCCCCGATAGGTTACCCCCACCGAGCTGTAGCTAGACGGAACCGCCCCACCACAGTGGGGTGGATCCGCCCCCGGCCAGGGCGGAACCGCCCCACCACAGTGGGGCGGAACCGCCCGCAGCTGGGGCAGAACCACCCCTCGACAGGGCAGAACCGCCCAGCCGCAGCAGGGCAGAAACGCCCCGTGGCGGGGCGGTACTACCCCTCGGCAGGGCGGAACCGCCCCTCGGCAGGGCAGAACTGCTCGGCTGCAGCCAAGCGGAACCGCCCCGAGGCGGGGCAACACCGCCTCTCAGCGGGGTGGAACCGGCCGGCCGCAGCTGGGCGGCACCGCCCCTCGATGAGGTGGAACCACCCCCAGCTGAGGTGGCGATGCCCTGGTTTAGGGCAGCTACGCCCCACCCTGATGAAACTATCTACCTCATTTTTCCCCTCTTTTTGACCTTTTTTAAGTAATCTATTTCAGACCCATTTTTCTATTTTTCCTAACGAACAAAACCCATATGTTCAAAATTTTCAAACCTATAAAATATGTGTTAAAAATGCATAATTTCAGGGTTTTGTTATACTCCATGCGCCCCCGCTATACAATGCACGAACCTCGTCCGTGCACAATCGCCGTGTCATTGTCCGTCGGCATCGTTCGTCCTCATCAGCTTCCTCTCCTCTATTCTCCTCTCAACTGCTAGTGAAAATGACCAAGGTAATTTTTAAAAATTACCTTTTTAACACCTTCCTCCAAAAAGATATTTTTTACCTTTTATTTAACTTTTTATTCCTCCAACTAATCCCAAACTTCCTGAGGCTGCCATTTGCAAACTGTGCGTTGGATCACCTCCGTTCAAAAACCAAAATTGCTTAGTTTTCTAAACTCTATCCAATGGTGTCCTTCTTTTCTTCCTATCAAGACATCATCTGGGGACCCCCTTTTTCCTCCCCCGACCGCCCTCTCGAGGGGGCATACCCTCTTACCATTCCTCCATTCCTTCAGCCTGGTCATTGGGGCATCATTAACCTTTCCACGCTAGGGGCATCACCATTTGTCACTTCCTCCTCATTCACATTTTATTTTTCTTCGAAACACTGTTATCCTAACAATATTTCGAAGAGGGGCAAAATGTAGACATCTAAATTTAATCACTTCCATACGATTAAATTTACTCCCTTTTCATCTACCATATTAAAATATTAATTTATTAAATTAATATTACATCTTTTATCTCATATCTGTGAAGTATTTGATTTAATAATTAAATGCTTTATCTTTCACCTTCTTCCTCTCTAAATTAAATAAATACACTAATTTATTTAATTTAGTCATTTTTTCCCCTTTTGATTTAAAACCAATTTAAAATTCTTCACTTTCTCTCTCCTTGTCACATCCTCCATAATCTTGCCCTAATCTGAATTAATTTAATTAATTCATGATTATGATGTGCATCCTCTTAATCAAATATTAATGTCACATCCTCCTACATTTGCCACTTGCCTCTAATCTTCCATTAATTAGCCTAATCCAATGTTTACACAACCTTAACCAAGGTCATTAGCCAGATTTAGCACCATTTTTTAGCCATCCTTTGCATTTACCTTCTTTTGGCATTGATCCCCTTTCCCATGTGAATTTTTAATTCACATTTATTTATCCTAGATTCCCCTCCTTTATATGTGAATTTTTAATTCACATTCCATCCTTCCAAAGCTTCTAGTACCTTGGACTTGTCACAATCTCCACATGTGACCAAGTCCCACCTTTTTGGAGCCCACCGTTTACCCTTTAGATCTTCCTAAGAATGTGAATTTTTAATTCACATTTATAACCCCAACCACCTTTCCTTTTCCCATGTATATTTTTGAGGAATTCCAAAATTCCTCAAATATCCCTTTCACTCCCACTTGGGGACAAAGAATCCCTTTTTGAGGAAATCTCCTCACTCCCCAAGGTGCTTGTCCTTTCTCCACCTCATGTACCTTTTTGACACCTCACTTAAACCTCATCTTCTCTTGGCCACTTCACCATCCACATGTCAAGATGGGAGGGCTTGTGGATTCTCAACCCACCATAGCCCTTCATCTTGGCCTTGTTGGATGCATCTTGACCATTGAATTCTCCACAGAATTCAAATTCTCCTATAAATACCCCCTCCTCAAGGGAATTTTCAACACTTAGCCATTTTATAACTACATGCTACCAATTTGCATTCTCAATCATGCACTATCATCTAGCTATCCATTCTAATCACTTTGCATAAGTTGATCTTGCATTTAGTCACTCAAGAAATCATCTAAGGAGCACACAAAAATCATCCCAAGCAAGGGCCAATCAAGGAGTCGTCAACAACAAGGAAGGTGAAATCATTTGTATCTTGTTTTATCCATTTTCCTTCTTGTCTTATCACTCTTTAGGCTAATCTTGAAGTGTCCTTAGTCTTTTATCACTTGCATTTTTAAGTTATTTTGTACATTAGAGTAGGGTAAAATTCCTAGGATCACACTATCAAAATTTACATATATCTATTTTGGGTAGATTTAATTTTGAACCTTGAAAAGATAGACCTATTAAATGATTTTCTATTAGAGTTATACCCACCTTGGTGGATTTTTGAACTCCTTAATTTTGATAGTATTACTTTTCAAACCTACCTAATCCCTCATTTAATGATGTTGTAAATGGGTCAAATAAGTTATTTTTAATGAAATGTACCACTTTTTCACAATCTAGTAGAATTATTCCCTCAATTTTTGTTGGTGGACAATAAAGATGGTCATTGGTTTCCTCATTCATAAAAAAGTCCTTTGATCCTAAAGATAATATGGATTCAAGTTTGTTTTTTTATTTTAAACAATAGATTCCTCTTTATTAATTAAGGGAGGATAGCGAGTTGTAACCATAAAAAATTCAAAACATATGCTAAGACAAGTTTTAAAATTTATGGTTTGACTAAAAATTGACCATTTACTTAAGGAGCTTATTTTATGTCTAACAATAAATTATTTTTTAAATAAAAGGGGGTAAATTTTTTAATGGTCTAAGAAAATAATACAAATCCATATAAAAAACCCACCAGGCTCTAGGAATCAAACCAAAGAAATCAAGACACTCCTAAGAAACATCTCATATCCTCCATAACCAAGTCTTCAAGTATATGGGACAAACCCCTAGGAAGACTTCCCCATTCATCCACATTCCAAGTCCCCATCTGCTCAAACACCCATCTGGCCAAACCATCTTCCACCTTGTTCCACTCCTTAGGAATGTGAGAGAAGGTGATAGAATCCAGAACATCACTCAAAGTAATAATTTGCTTGAACATAACACCCAATTTCTAATTCACATCATCAAAATTCCTCATATTCAACATATCAATAATAACCTAATAATCCAATTCACAAACAATCTACCTCCACCCAAAGGTACAAACACACTCCAATGCCAGTAGAATAGCTAAAGCCTCCATAAAGTTATTAGTTTGCTAACCTTTGTATATGGAAAAAAAAGAATACCACCACTCTTGAACTATCCTTTCCAATACCACACACCCCGACATGCATAGGGCTACCTCTCGACAACCCATCACTATTAATATTTAGCACCCCCGAATGAGGGGGCACTAATGGCTACTTTGTTGAATTCTCTCCCTACCCCTCTATCGCTGACCAAACAACAAATCCCTCCTCCAACCAATAGAAATTCAAAAGTATTTAGCACCCTCAAATCACTAGGGTCAACAAGAACTATGGCAATAGAAAAAGTATCCCTTTACTTTTCCTTGCTTGTTTGGGCCATCCTTGTTAACTGAGCTTAATTTTTCCTTGTTTTAGTGTTGGAATGTGCTCGACACATTCACATTAGGTCTTGGGACCTTATGAAATAAACAAAATTAATATTCCTTATTTAGAGTGTTGTAAAGTGTTGTAACAAACTTTAATACTTTTCTATGGTTTTGATAAATAATTGGGCTTCTTTATGCTTTAATTTTCCTTATTTTACATCCACAAACCTCATTTAATGCATCTTATCGAGGATAATCCCAACATAAATCAACATCCAATAATAATTTAGGTGTTTCTAGGTTGTGTGACCTAGATTTAGTGATCTATGACTCATACGCCACCTTGGGCATATAAGTCCCACCTATGGTTTTGGGTCCCAATCTTGATTTTACACCATTTTAAGCATTTTTGAAGTTGGTCCCATAAATTATGCCTAATGGGACTCATACGCCACCTTGGGCATATGAGTCCTGTGTGGCCCAAAATCAAAATTAATTCAACTTTTTGGTAGGATTTTATCATCCTAGATCTGATGTTAGCTTGTGGTGTTGTAATTTTAGGATTTTTTGCATAATTAAGTGTAAATACAAGTTTCTTTCACTCATTTTACACCTAGCAAGTTGAATGAGCATCCTTATATCAAAGTTGAGTTCACAAGAGAATTCAAGTGTTTACAAGAGCACTCAAGGGAAAATTATCAAACTTTTTAGAGCATCATTCAAGCATCAAGCATCATGTCAAAGTCTTCATGCACCATGTTTGTCTTTTAGCTAACAATTGTGATGTAGGGTTTCATGATTCAAGCCAACATTCAATTCAAGATCTATCCTATTCAAGAAATATTCAAGAACCACACCCATTGGATTCATCTCATACATGTTTGTAGCCTCTTATTGCTAGGGTTTGGTGAGTTGCAACATCATATTTTGTTCATTCATCATTCTCTATTCCTATTTCATTTTATTTCAAGGTTTGATTACCAAAATAGGGTTTGACCAAGGTAAATCTATTTCCACTAACAAAACAACATTTTCCCCTCTCTTTAGTGTGTGATTTGAAGGTTTAGGTTGAAGACACATTGAAGAGAAATTTTGGAGAAAGTTGTCAAAGTTGTCACCTTGCATTGGAGATACTTGGAAGACTTCTACAAGTTGCATATCAGGGTTTTGGATCCAAAAATCAATTGGAAAGCACAAAGTAGACATTGAAGACCAGATTCAGGCTTTGAAGTTTTAGAAAACCCTAACTGGACTGATGCACTATTTTTGGCATATGAGTCCCAGTTTAGGTCAAATTTTCATGTTTTTTGTAGTTTCAGACACCCATTTTCTAGATTCCAATTTCTACACAAAAACCCAGATCTAGGACTAAATCACCTAGAATGGAATATGAGTCCTGAAAGATATTAAAATTAATGTTTCCTACATTTCAAGCCTTCATTTAGTCATCTGTATATTTCTAGGTGCACACATTTTATCTTGCATCTTTTTGTTCTTATTTTCATACATTTTTAGGTCATTTAGTGAAGGATTGCATCATACTAGGTTTAAGCATTTTTATTTTCATTTCATTTATCTTTCCAAGCCCTAGCTTGGTGGTGAACCCCTCATTAATTTACAATTAGACCTTAGGGAATCCCTATTGCAAGATCTCTTTCTCCTTTGCATTGAAATCTCTAGGGTTTCCCTTCAATGAGATATTGGAAAGTGGGTTTTGTTCTATGTCGTAAACCATATGAAAGCAAAATATCCCCACCATTTTCAGTTGTTTCATTTTTGTGAACCTACATTTAGAAGATCAATATTCTGATTTGGAGTGCATTATCATCCTAGATCTTGATAAGTGGGTCAATGAGTTTGACTTGAAACTACATGGTTGAATCCTGATAGCAATATCATAATCCTAGATCTTGCTTGCATTAACATTGCCTTAGGGTTTGCATAATTAGTTAATAGGAATTCTAGGGTTTCTAATTCTTGCATTAGTGAAAGTGCATATAGGTTGCATTTTTGTTTCTAAAATCATTAAAAATGATATAAAAACTACATTTGCATTTAGACTACACATCATACAAACTAAAAAGAATAAAAATTAATTAAAAATTTATAAAAAATTGAAAAAAATCCTCACTAGGACTCATACACCCCTCTAGGTGATTTAGTCCTAGTGAAGATTCAACACTACATTTTCTAGAATTTAAAAATCTATTTATGTGCTCCTCTTTACTGTGATAACTTTCTATTTCAATTTATAGAGTTTCTATTATATTAATTTCATTGTACTCAGCTTATATTGCATTTAGAATCCTATGCATGAGTATTTGGTGTCCGATTGCGAATACTACAGTGAGATGAAGTTCAAGACTCATGTCATCCCACTATAGAAAAATTTCCATGGATCTTGGGTTTTCTAGCTCTTTCACTCCTAGTATTGACACTAGTACACTAGGTATGGACCATACCGTCAACAAATATGTGCCTTCAAGTAGTGTGATGCATGATAAAACAAGGATTGATAGTTTTCTACAAGAAAACATAATTCAAATTCATGAATACTTAGCAAACCTACAACATCAAGTGAAAAATGATAACATTTCAATACTTCCATCCCTACCATGGATAACATTCATCACATGTTGGAAAGTGAAGACATATTTGACCTTGTGAGAAACATAGTTCAAATCTTCGAAAAACACTTCCCCTAAACCATTAGTAGTCCTTTACCTACGAACAATGTCACAAGCCAAGGAGGAATTAAAATTCCTCCTCCCACAACCATTGCCTCTATTCCTACCTATACCAACCCTCAAGTTACAACAATGATGCAACCTACTAGTAATGTGATTCCTTCCTTGGGTATTTCCACTAGCATCCCTAGTACCTTTGTGGCATCACACATCATATCTCCTACCACCTTACCACCTATAAGCATTCCATTCACTTGTCCCTCGAACACATACACCCCTTAACCTTTTTCACCTCCATCTCATAATACAAGCAATGACCCTCTCATAAATCAACTCTTCCAAACCATTTCATCCCTTCAAAAGCAAGTTTCCACCATCAACAAAAATCAAAATAGCCCACCTACATATTATGTCAAAAGTAGTCCTTTGTCCTTGGAGATATTGTGAACACCAATGCAACAAGGTGTAGAGGGGCCTAGATTCAAGAAATATGGAGGGAAAGGGGATCCTTCTAACCATGTTTCCACCTATACCACCTTATGTAGTGACTTTATTCTTGACGATAAACTATTGGATAAGCGTTTCCCTAGGTCCTTGAAAGATACTGCCTTAGAATGGTTCTCTTCATTACTGAAAAAATTAATTCATTCATTCAATGAACTTTTTGAGGCTATTATAAACAATTTCCAAGTGCATATGACCCCTAACATAACCTTGGCAGACTTGATGACATGTAAGCAAAAAGAAGAAGAAAATATTACTGACTTTATTTCACACTATCAATTGCTTTATTAGCAAATCAATTTCAAGGTTCCCAATCGAATTTCCAAAGTAGGATACAAGATAAACTTACCATGATGAAATTCCCCTCCTTCATTCACTTGTGTACTTCCCTTCGTGATTATCAAAATTCGGTTAGTAGTCGTGATGCAAAGTCCACTTCTAGCCAAAATGAGAAGTCCGAGTTTGTAAACCAAAATAATTCTCAACCTTTTAGAAAATAGAATAAAGGTTTCCTTCAATTCAATCCTCCTCAACAAACAAATCAGAATGCTAATAACCAAGTAGCTATCATTAAAGTCGCGATACCCTTTAGCTATGGGGACTTGAAAAGATAATTCATTCCCTTACCCAATACACTTCACAACATAATGACACAACTCTTAGAACAAAATATGATCACCTTTCCTCCTATTAAAACTCCCAATTCTAATAAACCATTACTTGCAAACTATAGACCAAATTCTTATTTCCATTATCAACGACAAAATGGACATGATACGAAACATTGCAAGCATCTTAAACATCTTGTGTAGGACCTCATTGATTCCAATCATCTTTCCATTGGAGGTGTTAGTGATCAAGGAAATAAGTTATTTTCCCCTCTTAACCAAAACTTGCAAATTTTTACCAACCCTATGCCTAATCATAACATTTCATTTGTCAAAGCTAGCGAAACTACAAAGAATGACGATACGAATGATAACAATGATTCTATTCCACATGATCCTATAGATAATGATCATATGGATGATATGGTAGGAGTGATAAATGTCATTCCTCATAAGGGACAAACTAAAAATCCTCTTGAGATTGTTTTATCCTCTAAAGATATACTTAAGCATGCACCTGATGGTCCTCTTTACATAGCCAGTCGAATCTATGACAAGCCCACTAATGGGATATTAATACATCTTGTCTATGGACATAATATGATCACCAAGGAATTCCTACTTCTACATGAACTCTATCAAGATATATATGATCAACCGAAAGCATGGATTAAGATGCATAATGCTTTCTCTTGCCCTATGATGGGATCAATCACCCTTCCTTTACAAATAGGACTGAAAACATTAGATATCTCATTCTCCATCATCCCGCAATCGGACCAATTTCATGTGAAGCTAGGCTATTTCTTTGCTCCATGAATGTAGTCCCTTCGATTGTACATAAATTCTTAAAGTTTCCATTTGACAATGAAATTTTCATTGTACATCACAGTTGTTTTAACCCCTTTTCTTCCTATTGAAATTTTTCCTTAGATTTCTTTTGGCCCGAGCCTATAGAACCTATCAAACCATGAGTAGACTTATTTTTCAAATCCTATCAAAAGTTCAAGGAAAAGAAAATGGCAGAATTATCCCTCTGAAACATGCCTCCATCCACTACTGAGCCTACCAACCTTGAGGAAACCCTAATTGAACCTAAAGAAATTTCAAATAACCAAGACCAACCTAAGACAAAACCTTCACCTACTTCCTACAAAAGACCAAGAGGAAATGAAAATATTCCCGTGATGCCTCCTAGAATAAAAAAAAGTTTACAAATTCAAAGAGAAAGTGGTTGAACAACCTCTCATGGTTCATTCCATTCCTCCCCTTGGGGAAGAAAAGAAACCTATGGTTGATCAATCCGCTCCTACACAAACACAACTTGGAAAAAGAAGTAAAAGAAATAGAGGTGCTAGAGAGCATAGGCGTAGATGTCGTGCCCTTGCTCATTGGTTACATAATGAAAATCAAAGAAAATCAAGAGAAAAACTTGACTGAAGCAATGCATGATGAGTCTACCCCCTCCCTAAAACAAAAAGATCCTATAATGCAACCAAAACAAGAGCTAAACCCTTCTTTGGACATTATCATTCAACCTCCTTTTGTGACTAATTTAGATGATAATGAGGAGGTGCATAAAGAATTGAATACATTATTTTCCTCTTCAATGAGCTTAAATGACAATTCTCCTAAGAGTGTTGAACCTAGTAATGATTCTAGTTCGGCACATTCTATTGTCCCTTTGGCTAGTTGTCCGCCTTCGGTATACAATGAACATGATTGGGATATGGACGACCTACTTTAGGGTGAATCACATGTTCCTTACTAATCTTTTGCATTATTTCTTTTTTTTTAATCTTTTGTGTGATCACATGTGCGTGATGTGATCCCCCATGATGTTCTATTTTATGTTCTCTCTCTCTTTGTGGCATTCTTCTATTTGTACCTTCACTCCTCCCTATGTCATAAATCTTTCATCTTTTCCTTTATCTTTTCATTTGTCTTATGTTTTCATTTTGAGTATGATGCAAGGAATCAATATATTCATGTCTCTTCCATGTTAACGTAAAATATTTTCCCTTTATCTTTTCATTTGTCTTATGTTTTCCTTGTGGGGATGACGCAAGGAATCGAGACATTCATGTCTCTTCCATATTGACCCAAAAGCTTTTCCCTTTATATTTTCATTTGTCTTATGTTTTCCTTTTAGGGATGATGCAAGGTGTCGATACATTCATATTTCTTCAATGTTGACCCAAAAGGATTTTCTTTTTTTTCTCTCTCTTTGTGTCATTATTCTAGTTCTATGTGTATTTGGGGAACGGTGATAGTTTTGAGCTCTCTAAGAACATTGTAGCAAGAACATATTGACCTGAAATCCATAGATCCCTCATGTGTTTGGATTTTCATTTTGGGGGAAATCCCTCCCTTTTATTTTACATGATGTAGCTTTATTTGGAAACATATGACTTGGAATAGGGCTTTCCAAGTTAGCTCTCATGTCTTCTTTATTGTTAGCATTTATCATTTTCTACTTTAAGGTAATTTCTCACAGCATGGTTTTTAGCAATTTCTTTAAAGTGGGGGCATACATTAGCATTATTCTTTTGATTTTTTTTCCTTTTCATGTTTCATGATGTATTTTTCTTACTTCATGTGATGTGTTTTCAACTTTGTGGATGACATTGGGTGTGATTTCCATCAGGAGTGTGATCTCTCTAAGCATATTATATTCCTCTTAGTAATTTGATGTGACACACTACATCCCCTAAGTTGCGAATCTTTTATTCTTCGATTGGTCCTCTCTTGGAGACATTAGGTGCAATGTTCCCTAAGTTAATACCTCGTATGAATTAAGCAAGACTCCTTTGAATATTCCTTATTGTTGCATTTGCATTTGTGATTATATTTCCACCTTGCATAACAAAATTTCCATGCCTATGGAGCCATCTTGTTTTTTCATGAGCTCCAAGCATATGAAGCTTAGCTTGTCTCATGAAGCTTGAAGTTCATTTTGCATGGCGGCTTATGAAATTTATCATGAGGTATAACTTTGGTATGGTTTGATGGGAAGCTGAATGAGGGCATGAATTTCCCTTAGCCACTCATGTGTGTGTGTGTGTGAGTGCATACCAGCTGTGTGTATGTGTCTCACCTTCTTGGATTACTCACCCAACAAACAACCTAGAGTTTCGTTGCCTCAGAGTGAGCGTGCATTTTTCATACAAACAACCTAGATCTGATCCACATCATGTTGGACAAATAGTTGAAGCTTGATCCACTCCTTTTACTTTTTCTTCTCTCCTTGTCTTTGGTAGTTAATGCTTGTGCCTTGTTACTGCTCTTTATATCATTGTCATGTGTGTCCTTTTGTGCCTATGTTGGTTTGTCATGGGATATTGATCCCAGGGGCTCGATCATCCCTCATGATTGTTGTCATCCCATCTTACTGGAATTGGTGCACTTGGACCCCTCTTGATGTGTGTATGTCTACTTTAGTGTGAGTTTGAAGCAAGTTCATCTTCTCACTAAAGGGGGGGCTAAATGTGGCAATGGAAAAAGTATCCATTTATTTTTCCTTGCTTGTTTGGGCCCTCCTTGTTAACTAAGCTTAATGTTCCCTTGATTTAGTGTTGTAATGTGCTTGACACATTCACATTAGGTCCTAGGCCATTGTGAACTAAACAAACTTAATCATTCCTTATTTAGAGTTTTGTAAAGTGTTGTAACACACTTTCACACTTTTCTAAGATTTTCATAAATAATTGGGCTTCCTTATGCTTTAATTGACCTTATTTTGCATCCACAAGCCTCGTTTAATGCATATTTTTTAGTATAATCCTGACATAAATCAACATCCAATCATAATTCAGGTGTTTCTAGGTTGTTTGGCCTAGATTTAGTGATCTAGGACTTATACACCACCTTGGACATATGAGTCCCACCTAGGTTTTTGGGTCCCAATCTTACTTTTACACCTCTGTAAGCATTTTTGAAGTCATTCCCATAAATTATGCCTAATGGGACTCATACATCACCTTGGGCATATGAGTCCTATGTGGCCCAAAATCAAAATGAATTCAAATTTTTGGCAGGATTTTATCCTCCTCGATCTGATGTCAGCTTGTAGTGTTGTAATTTTGGGATTTTTTGCATAATTAAGTATAAATACAAGTTTATTTCACTCATTTTGCACCTAGCAAGTTGAATGAGCATCCTTATATGAAAGTTGAGTTCAGAAGAGCCTTTAAGTGTTTACAAGAGCATTCAAGAGCATTCAAGGGTAGATTATCAAGAATTTTAGAGAATCATTCAAGAATCATGCATCATGTTTATCTTTGAGCTAACAATTCTGATGTAGGGTTTCATGATTCAAGCTAGCATTAAATTCAAGATCTATCATATTCAAGCAATAGTCAAGATCCACATCCATTGGAGCCATCTCATACATGTTTGCAGCCTCTTATTGCTAGGGTTTGGTGAGTTGCAACATCATATTTTGTTCATTCATCATTCTCTATTCCTATTTCATTTTATTTCAAGGTTTGATTACCAAAACATGGTTTGACCAAGGAGAACCCCTTTTCACTAACAAAACAAAAAATTTCTTTCTCTTTAGTGTATGATTTGCAGGTTTAGGTTGAAGACACATTGAAGAGAAAGTTTGGAGAAATTTGTCAAAGTGTTCAAAGTTTTTAAAGTTGTCACCTTACATGTGAGATACTTGGAAGAATTCTAGAGGTTGCAAATCAGGGTTTTAGATCTGAAAATCAATTGGAAAGCATAGAGCAGATATTGAAGACCAGATTTAGGCTTTGAAGTTTTAGAAAACCCTAACTGGACTAATACAGGAAAACTGGCATATGAGTCCCAGTTTAGGTCAATTTTTAGGTTTTTACAGTATCAGACACCCATTTGCTAGATTCCAGTTTTTATATAGAAACCCAGATCTGGGACTAAATTGTGTATGAATCTTAGTAGGAATTAAAATAAAATTTTCCATCATTTCATGCCTTCATTCAGTCATCTTCAAATTTCTAGGTGCACACATTTTATCTTACAACTTTCTATTCTGATTTTCATACATTTTTAGGTCATTTAATGAAGGATTGCATTATACTAGGTTTAAGCATTTTGATTTGTATTGCATTTATCCTTCCAAGCCCTAGCTTGGTGGTGAACCCCTCATTACTTAACAAATAGACCTTAGGGAATCCCTATTGTAATATCTCTTTCTCCTTTGCATAGAGATCTCTAGGATTTCCCTTCAATGAGATAATTGAAAAGTGGGTTTTTCTCTATCTCCTGAACCATACGAAAGAAAAATATCCCCCCAATTTTTAGTTGTTTTAGGAATAGACAAATCACAATTAGCAGTGAGAATCTCTTGAAGGTCCCCCAATATTCTCAACTAAAGCTGACCAACCAACAACTTCTTATCCAAACAAATTATATGGTTATTTTCCAACTAGATATGTCAAATAATCAAGCTAGGTCCAATAATCCAAGCTATTTGAAGAAAATAAGTTTTAGCGTAGGAGCATTCCCTTGATCCCTCAAACATTCTTCCAATTAATTAGCATGACAGCATGGATGACTCCAAGTATTCCACCAGTAGTGCCAAATTTCTCTAGCAAAGGGGCACTAAGAAAAGAGGTGGGAAATACACTCTTTGTGGCAAGTGCACATGACACACATAGATGGGCCCATAAATCCATGTTTCCAAAGATTCTCCCAAGTAAGGAATCTTCCTTGCACCACAAGCCAAGAGAATAAATTACACTTAGGTCAGGAAAAATTATTTTGAACCTTCATCCACCATGAGACCCTCGAACACCCAAACACCTGTTTATCGAGAACCTGATAACTAGTAGCAACATAAAATTTACCTTTCGGATCGGGTCCCCAAGCCAAAACATCCCTCCTAGTGAGGGAGTTACAAAATCAACTAGAAAAAATAGCAACAAGCTCCTAATGATCCTCCAATGATCCCCTAGGGGGCCACACATGTGGGTCCTTCCACTCGAACACATTGACCTAGCCCAAAACTAGGGGATTTTTGAAATTAGCCACTCGACTCCAACCAACATCCAAAAAGTGACTACTTAAAGACTATAGATGAGGATGAGTTTTAAAGATGGGAGGATGGCCATCCCAAGATTCAAACTAGAAGAGAGCATCACAACCACTATTACAAATCCAAAACAATCCTTGTTTGACAAACTTGGAACCTCTTTTAAGGGTACTCCAAATCATAGAACCCTTCCCCACCAAGCTAAAACGAGGCACATCAACACTCTCAACAACCCCCAAATATTTTGAAGCTAGGATCTTATCCCATATCTAGTGCTGTTGAGAACACCATCTCCAGTATAACTTAGTAGCAAAAGCCTACCCATTCAGATATGTTTAGTGAAGACCTAAACCACCTTCCTGTCTCATCCTATAGGTGTCATCCCACTTAACCAAGCTCCATTTCCTGTATAGAAGATTGTGAGACCAAAGGAACTGATTAGACAAGCTCTCAAAGTATTTGATAAAACTAGAAGGTGCCAATAACATAAACCATCTATATATAGGAAGAGCTCTCACCATGAACTTCAAAAGAGTCACTCTTCCTACAAAAGATAATCACCTATAGGTCCAATGAGTGACCTACTTGTGAAACTTATCAAGAACTCCCTTCATGAACAATCTGGAAAGTGATGAAACAACAAGAGGAATACTAAGGTACACAAAAGGGAGTGAACCAATCTAAAAGAGAAGAATACCAATAATTCTCCTTTGAATGAGATTAGGAGTATTAAAGAAATAAATAAAGGACTTCTCTTCATTAATACTTTTACCTAAAGCAACCAAGTAATAACTCAAGACTCTCTGCCAAGTGACCACCACCTCAACTCTATCTCTTCCCATTAGTGTAGTATCATCCACAAACTCAAGATGGGATTGAGGAGGAATGTTATTTCCCCATCGCCAACCTCGAATGAGATCCAGCTTGACATGAGTTCTGATAAATATTGCTAAGCCTTTAGCCAATAAAACAAACAATCAAGGGGATAATGAATCCCCTTGTCTGAGCTCCCTAGAAGTTCCAAACAACTCTGTTGGTTCCCCATTGACCAGCATAGAGAAAAAAAGACGTAAGACAACTCTTGACCCACTCTATCCAGTCACTATAAAAACCAAAATCCCTCATAATCTTAAATAAAAAATCCATATTTAACATGATAATAAGCTTTATCCATATTAAAATGATGGAAATAGGGTTCCCCACCTTTTGGGGGGATGGAGCATGAGTTAGGGTTTAGGACCTAAACCTATTTCCCTCAAGTTTCATTCAAGGAAACCTTAGAGATATCAATCTGAAGATAGAAAGGGGGAAAGAGATCTTGCAATAAGGTATCCTAGGGTGTGATTAAATTTTAAAAGGGGGTTCACCACCAAGCTAGGGCTTGGAAAGCCAAACAACATGCAAGACTTAATGATCAAAACTAATGATTTGCAAGACTTGAATAAATGACCTAGAAATGAATGTAAATTAGAACAATAAATTGAAAAATTACAGAGGTGCACTTGGAAACCTATAGAAGCTCAGAAGAAACTTTGAAATGTTAAAAATGATAAATTTAAGGCACACTGGGACTCATACACCAAGTTGGGCATATCAATCCCAGATTAGGATTTCTATGCTAAAATAGGAAGATGGTAATGACAAGTCTGGATCTTCAAAAATCTAGAAAATTCACTATACTGGGACTCATACACCAGAAGTGGTTTTTGAGTCCTTCTCAACCTTTTTATAGGATCAAGATTTGAATCTTCTCTTCAATATTTTTTGTTTCTTCTCAACCTGATTTCTAGATATGAAGTGCTAAATTTTGTTCTATAGGTTCCTTTTAGTGATCTTCTAAACAAGGTGACAACTTTGACAACTTTGTAAGCTTGACAACTTCTTCCAATTTTTCTCTTCAATGCATCTTCAACCTAGATCTACAAATCACGCACTAAAGAGAGGGAAAAATGTTGTTTTGTTAATAGAAAGGGGTTTTCCTTGGTCAAACCCTGTTTTGGTAATCAAACCTTGAAATGAAATGAAATAGAAAGGAGGACTGATGAATGAACAAAATTTAATGTTGCAACTCACCAAACCCTTGAACAAGATGCTGAAAACATGTATGAAATGGCTCCAATGGATATGGATCTTGACTCTTGCTTGAATGATATGGATCTTGGATTGAATGCTTGCTTGAATCATGAAACCCTACATCACAAATGTTTGCTCAAAAATAAACATGATGCATGATGACTTTGACATGATGCTTGATACTTTAATAATGCTCCAAAATGCTTGATAATCAACTCTTCAATGTTCTTGAGTTCTCTTGTGAACTTAAATTCACTATAAGGAATGCTCATGAAAGTCTTAGGCGAAAATGACTGAAATAACCTTGTATTTATACTTGTTTATGCCAAATTTCTGAAATTACAACACTACAAGCTGACATCAGATCTAGGAGAATAAAATCCTTCCAAGAATTTAAATTTAATCTAGGTCTAAGCTAAGTGGGACTTATATGCCAAAAGTGGTGTATGAGTCCCATTAGGCTAAGCTTGGGACAGATTTTCCATGAAATGCTTAGATTAGTATGAAATACAGATTGGGGCCCCAAAACTTAAGTGGAACCCATATGCCCAAGGTGGAGTATGAGTACTAGATCACTAAATTTGAGCCATACAATCCAAAAGCACATGAATTATGACTGGATGTTGGTGAATGTTGAGATTAATCTCAGAAAGATGCATTAATTGAGGCTTGTGGATGCAAAATAAGGCCAAATAAGGAATAAAGAAGCCCAATTTATTAATGAATCCCTAGATTAGTGTGAAAGTTTAAAGGTACACTTTACAACACCCTAAATAATGAACAACTAGGTTCACTTAGTTTACAAGGGCCCAAGACTTAATGTGAATGTCTTAAATATACTACACCACTATATCAATGAAATATTATGTTTAATTCAATAGGGAGGGCCCAAACAAGTGTGAAAATGTAGAGGGATACATTTTTTGTCACTACATTTAGCCCCCACTTTAGTGTGAGGATGAACTTGCTTAAAAATCACACTAAAGTAGATAAACTCGCATCAAGAGGGGTCCAGGTGTACTAATAGAGATGGTATAGGATCATAAAGATCAAAGGATATGGTCAAGATGATCCAAGATCCTACACCAGAACAACATAGGCACAAGAGGACACACATGGAAATATTGTAAGGAGCAATGTCAAGGCACAAGCATACACTACCAAATACATAAATAAAATAAATAAAAATAAAAGAAAAAGAGGGGTGAATGAAGCTTTGAGCATTTTTCCTACACGTTGTGGATAAAATCTAGGCTTTTTATCCAGAAAAAACATATACAAGTGGAATGCGATGTCCACTATGCAAACCAAACACATGCTCACAAGGGCTAGTGAAATATGTTGTCCACTAGGTGAGCCCCTAGCAAGACACACATGCACGCGGTTGGTATGTCCTCACACATACAATCAAGTGGCTATGGGAGAGTTACACCTAAGTTTGGCTCCCATACGCTAACCATACCAAATCCATACCTTGTGATAACTTTGATAAGGTGCCACACAATTTAATAAACGTCAAGCTCCATGAGGCATGAAAACCTTTGTATGCTTGAAACCTATGAACAAACAAGATGGAACCATAGGAAAACAAAGTATGTTATGTGAGGTGGTGATGTAATAGTTATTGTAAATGAAAAATAGTATAAGGTACTTTCAAAGGATTTTTTTCTTAGTTCATGTATGGTCTTAACTTAGGAAACATCATGCCTAATGTCTCCAAGAGAGGAACAATCGAAGAATAGAAGATCCATAAATTAGGGGATGCAATGTATCACATCAAGTCACTAATAGGAATATCATATGCTAAGAGAGATCATGCTCTTGAGGGACATCACACCCAATGTCATTGCAAAGTGAAAGACATATCACATGAAATAAGAAAAATACATAATGAAACATGAATTGAAAAAGAATAATTCCAATGAAAAAGGGAGTTTACCCCAAAATCATACAAAGGATCCATGGATTTGAGGTCAGTATGTCTTTGCTACAATCTCATTATAGAACTCAGAACTTCCATCATTCCCCAAATACTCATGGAACAAGAAGAATGGCACAAAGAGAGTAAAAACAAAGAAAAACCTTTCGGGTCAACATGGAAGAAACCCAAATGTCTCGACACCTTGTGTCATCCCTAAAAGGAAAATAAAAGACAAAGGAAAGTTAAAGGATTATAGAGAAGAATTTAGATACAAACAAAGGAATTTCACAAAGAGATAGATACCTCAAACATAATAGTATGGGGGATCACATTATTCACATGCAATCACACAAATAACATGCAAAAGAAAAACAAGGAATACTAGTAAGGCACATGCGAATCAACATATTAGCAAGTCATATGGATCCCAATCATGTTCATCTTATGTGGAAGGTGGACAACTAGCCAAAGGGACAATAGCAAGTGTTGAACTAGGGTTATCACCAAGTTCAACACTCTTCCTAAGAGAATTATTGTTTAAGCTCATAGAAGAAGAAAATAATGTATTCAATTTGTTATGCACTTCCTCATTAATCTTAACAACCTCATCATTATCATCCAAGTTAGTCACAATGTTTGGTCAAATGATAATTTCTAAAGAAGGATTTAGTCCCTGTTGTAGTTACGGTATACGATCTTTTTGTTGCAGCGAAGGGGGAGACTCATCGTGTATTTCTTTAGTCAGGTTTAGATGTTGATTTTCTTTGTTGTTTTCATCATATAACCTTTGAGTGATGGCACAACATTTACACCTATGCTCTCTAGTGTTTCTTTTTCTTTTAGTTTGGTTTTCAAGTTATGTTTGTGTAGGAGCAAGTTTAGAAACCATAGGTTCCTTTCCTTCCCTAAGGGGAGGAACAAAAGGAACCATGGGAGGTTTTTCAACCACTTTCTCTTTAGCTTTTTAAACTTTTTTTAATCTTAGGAGGTGTGATGGGATTGTTTCCATTGTCTCTTGGTTGTTTGTAGGAGATAGGAAAAGAATCGGTCTCAGGTTGGTTTTGGTTGTTTGGAATGTCTTTAGGTTCAATCATAGTTTCATGAGGGATAAGAGGCTCAATCATAGGTGGAGGCATGTTCTTAAGAGATAATTTTTCTATGGATTTCTCTTTAAATTTTTTGTAGGATTTAAAAAATAATTCTTCATGAGGTTTAATAGGTTCCATAGGCTCAGGCCAAAAGAAATTTAAGGAAAATTTCCCACGGGAAGATAGAGGATTAAAGCCACTATGATACATGGTAAATATTTCATTGTAAAAAGGAAACTTTAAGCATTTATGCATAATAAACGAGACAACTTCCATGGAGCATAGCCATGGATAACCAAGATTCACATGAAATTGGTCTAACATTGAGATGATGGAGAATGAGACATCTAATTGTTTTAGTCCAATGGTTAAAGGAAGGGTGATCGATCCCATTGTAGGGAAGGTGAAACCATTATGCATCTTTACCCATGCTTTCGGTTTATCATATGTTTCTTGATAGAGTTCATGCACAATTAAGAATTCCTCGGTGATCACATTCTCTCCATAGATGAGATCAATTAATATCCCATTAGTGGGCTTATCATAGGTTCGTCCAGCTATGTAAAGAGGACCATCAGGTACATGTTTAAGTATATCTTGTGAGGAGAAAGCAATGTCAAGAGGATTTTTGGTTCAGCCCTTACAAGGCTGAATTTTGATCAATCCAACCATATCATCCAAAGGAATTTGTTCATTAGTACCCATAGGAATTTATTCAAAAATATCCATGTTCTCATCATATGTTTCAACATTCATCACATCATTCTTTTTAGTTTCTTTGAAAAATGAAACATCGTGGTTTGGCATAGGGTTGGTAATGATTGCAATTTTTGGTTAGGAGGGGCAACAAACTTATTTCCTTGATCATTAACACCTCCAATTGAAAGTCGACCAGAATTGATGAGTTCTTGTACAAGATGTTTAAGATGTTTACAATGTTTCATTTCATGTACATTTTGTCAGTGATAATGAAAATAAGCATTCGACCTAAAGTTTGGAAGTAAAGGTTTATTAGGATCATGTGCTCTAACACAAGGTAAGGTAATCATTTTTTGTTCTAAAATTTTTGACATTGTGTTATGAAGGGTATTAGGTAAGGGAATGAATTGTCTAGCTGGATCCCCAAATGTGAAAGGAGTTGTCTTTTTTATGGTAGATACTTGGGTATCAACAAGTTGAGTTGGTTGAGGGGGATTTAAATGGAGGAAACATTTATTTTGTTTTCTAATGGATTTGTAATTGTTTTGGTGTGCAGATTCAAACTTCTCAGAATGGCTAGAGGTGGGTTTTGATTCATGACTACTAACCAAGTTTTGATAATCATGAAGGGAAGTACACAAGTGTACGAAGGAAGGGAATTTCATCATGCCAAGCTTATATTACATCTTAGCTTGCAAGTTCTCAATGAAAATTCTTTGAAGGTGAGGATCAGGAATTTTTATGCTGATTTTGGAATAAAGCGGATTGGTAGTGTGAAATAAAGTTAGTAGCCTTTTCCTCTTCTTTATGCTTACATATCATCAAATCAACTAAATTCATCTTAGGAGTCATGTGCACTTGGAAATGGTTAATAAAGGCCTCAAAAAGTTCATTGAATGAATGAATTGAGTTATTTGGTAATGACGAAAACCATTCTAAGGTAGTATATTTTAGGGATCTAGGGAATAGTTTAGCCAAAAGTTTTTCTTCAAAGATGAAATCACTACATAGGGCGGTAAAAGCATAAACATGATTAACAAGATCTCTCTTCCTACCATATTTCCCAAATCATGGAACTTCTACACCTTGTGGCATTTTTTCTCTCAATATCTCTAGGGATAGGGGATTGGTTTTGATGTATTGAAAAGATTGACCATTGTTGTTTTGATTTATGGTTGCAACTTGTTGTTGAAGGGATTCCATGCTTTTTAAAAGTGTGCTAATGACAGCATCATTGTTGTTGTAAGGTGGAGGGGTATAAGGTGGAGTAGTGTATGTATGCAGAGGACAAGTGCATTGTAAACTAGTGATGGAGGAGGTTTGAGGAGATATTGTAGTTGAAGGCACAAAGCTAGAGGGATTCCCTATAGAAATACCTAATGAAGTGTTCCACTGCTAGGAGGTTGAATTGTTATGGGAGGTTGAGTACTAGTGTATGTAGGAATGGAAACGGATATCATAGAGATAGGGATGGAAGTTCTACTTAGGATTTGAGTGCATCCCAAAGCTTGAGTAGAACTAGGGATCGTAGGGATGGTGTTGTTAATATGAGGCACAGTGGTTGAAGGCATGGTAGTCATGGGAAGTGAAGTATGCATACTAGGATCCATATAGGGTTGATTATCAACACTATTAGGAAGAGAGCTAGAGAACCTAAGATCCACAATGAATGTATGTTGCAAGATCACATGATTATTAAACTATATCTCACAATAGTATTGCTAATAGGACACCAAGTTGTAAAGTTCATACAAGATTCACAAACTTAGTGTGCAAACCTAAGATGGAAAGAGGGTAAATTTCAATGTAAGGACCTAAAATGAAGTGTATAAATGAAAATTTTAGATTCTAAACAAGGTAATTTATTGATTACACTATGCAACAATCTGAAATTGAATGTTCTAGATGAAAATTTGAATATAAGAAATGGAAAAAATGGACCAATTTAAACTAGATGTAATGAATTGAATGAAACATAAACTCTATAAACTAGAACATAAAGTTAACAACAACAAATATAAACACAAAAAAAGGCTTTTAATGTTGTAAAATATAGTTTAAAATCTAAAACGGGACTAAATCACCCAAAGGGGCATATGAGTCCCAATCAGGGTTTTTCAGGGATTTAAATTTTGAATAACAATCACCATAGAATACCCAAAAATCAGGAAAAACCACCTATAATAGGACTAAATCACCTAGAGGGGCATATGAGTCCCAAATTAGGATTTTTGCACAATTTTCAACAAATTATGTGTGGATGTTATGTTTTCTAGTTAGGATGATGTCTAGGCTAAGTGAAAATGTAGGTTTTAGATGAAATTCAATGATGCAAAATACAAAAATGCAATCTATATGCACTTTCACTAATACAAGATTTAGAAACCCTAGATGCAAAATAACTAATACAAAGTTAATGCAAGATAGATCTAGGAATATAATGCACTCCAAATCAAAAATGAGGTGTTCATGCTAGGTTCACCAAAATAAAACAACGAAAAATAGGGTGCCCCACCTTTTGGTGGGATGGAGCACAAGTTAGGGTTTAGGACCTAAACCTATTTCCCTCAAGTTTCATTCAAGGAAACCTTATAGATCTCAATCTAAAGATAGAAAGGGGGAAATAGATCTTGCAATAAGGTATCCTGGGGTGTGATTAAAGTTTAAAAGGAAGTTCACCACCAAGCTAAGGATTGTAAATACAAATAACATGCAAGACCTAATAATAAAACATAATGATGTGTAAGACTTGAATAAATGACCTAGAAATGAATGTAAATTAGGCAGTAAACTAGAAAAGTATAGAGGTGCACCTAGAAATTTGTAGAAGTTCAGAACAAACTCTGAAATGCTAAAAATGCTAAATTTAAGGCACACTAGGATGGGCGTATCAATCCCAAATTAGGGTTTATGGGCTGAAACAAGAAGCTGGTGATGAAAAGTTTGAATCTTCAAAAATCAAGAAAATTCATTGTACTCGAACTCATATGCCAAAAGTGGTGTATGATTCCTGCTTAGCCTTTTCATAGGATTAGGATATGAATATACTCTTCAATCTCTTCTCTATCTCCTCTACCTGATTTTTGGATCTGAACTTCTAAATTCTACTTTGTAGGTGCCTTTTAGTAATCTTCTAAACAAGGTGACAACTTTGAGAACTTTGTAAGCTTGACAACTTCTTCCAATCTTGTTCTACAATGTATCTTCAACCTAGATCTACAAATCACACACTAAAGAGAGGGAAAAATGTTGTTTTGTTAGTTGAAATGGGTTTTCCTTGGTCAAACCCCATTTTTGGAAATCAAACCTTGAAATGAAATGAAATAGAAAGGAGGATTGATGGATGAACAAAATTCAATGTTGCAACTCACCAAACCCTTGAACAAGATGCTACAAACATGTATGAAATGGATCCAATGGATGTGGATCTTGACTCTTTCTTGAATGATATGGATCTTGGATTGAATGCTTGCTTGAATCATGAACCCCTACATCACAAATATTAGCTAAAAAAAAAAATGATGCATTATGACTTTGACATGATGCTTGATACTTGAATAACGCTCCAAAATACTTGATAATAAACTATTTAATTCTCTTGAATGCTCTTGTAAGCACTTGTATGCTCTTGTGAACTCAAATTCGCTATAAGGACTGCTCTAACAAAATTATTAGGTGAAAATGAGTGAAATAACCTTGTATTTATAATTTTTTATGCCAAATTTCTTGAAATTACAAAACTACAAGCCAACATCAAATCTAGGAGAATAAAATCCTACCAATAATTTGAATTTAATTTAGGTATAAGCTAAGTGGGACTCATATACCAAAAGTGGCATATGAGTCCCATTAGACTAAGCTTGGGACACATTTTTATGAAATTCTTAGATTAGTATGAAATCTAGATTGGGCCCCCAAAACTTAGGTGGGACCCATACACCCAAGGTGGTGTATGAAAACCATATCACTAAGTCTAGGCCATACAATCTAAAAACACATGAATTATGATTGGATATTGGTGAATTTTAGGATTAATCTTGGAAAGATGCATTAATTAAGGCTTGTGGATGCAAAATAAGGCCAAATAAGGCATAAAGAATCCCAATTAATTAATAAAGCCCTAGATTAGTGTGAAAGTGTAAAGGTACACTTTACAACACCCTAAAAAATGCACAACCATGTTCACGTCTAGTTTACAAGGGCCTGAGACTTAATGTGAATGTGTTAAACACATTATAGCACTAAATCAAGGAAATATTATGCTTAATTCAATAAGGAGGGCCCAAAAAAGTGTGAAAATGTAGAGGGATACATTTTCTGTCACTACACATATCTAACTTAATAAACATCACTTTCTCTGGAATGGGTCATAGAGTGAATGGTCTTAGCCACAATAATGACGCCACTAAGGATGTCAATAACAAAACCGCCTTGTTCTTTAGAGATTAACATGCTTAACCAAGGCTTCAAATGTTCAGTAATCAGCTTAGTAATTATCTTGTACACCACATTGCATAAAAAAATTGGCCTAAAAAGATCCAAAGAATTAGCCCCATCCATTTTGGGGATGAGAGCCAAAAAAGTAGCATTTGTGGCCTTCAACATTTGCTCATTCTTGTGAGATTCTTGGAAAACCTCCAATAGATCCATCTTGATTACCTCCTAAAATTATTTGGAGAATTCCATTGGAAACCCATTAAGTCTAGGAGCCTTTCCTTTTTTCATCTAAAACACAATTTTCTCTAACTCCTACAATGAAATCAAATTGAGTAGGGATTAATTCATTTCACTGGTCACTAGGAGTGGTATACAATCCAACATCACATCTTTATCCTCCTCTTTGGGAGGGGTATCTTCGGATGACAAAGCCAAAAAGAAGCAGATAGATTATACTGAAATTGTAGCAGAGGATGATAGAATCTCCCCATCCAAAGACAAAAGAGAAGAGATAATATTACCTTGCCTTTTGTCCCTCATAGAATTGTGAAAGAATGAAGTATTTCAATCACCCGCCTGGAGCCAATCAATTTAGGACTTTTTCTTCCATAAAATTTCCTCACTCAACTCCCATTCTTCAACCTCCTTCACTATAGCATCCTCTAGCTTACCATTTTCTTTAGTAAGACTGTGATCACAAATCTGTTGAGTGATAGTATCCAAGTGAGCTTGAGCATTCCGCTTTTCTTGAAACATATTACCAAAATGGTCCCTATTCCAACATTTCAACATATATTTAACATATTGGAGCCTCTTAGAAAAGGAATACATTGCAATACCATGTGTTGACTTCCCAATACACCAACATCTCATAACCAAATCATGAAGAGACCCATCCCTAAGGCACATAAGGTGAAATCTAAAAGACTACTTTTTAAAATATCAGGTTAGGTTTGTAGCCAATTTGATCAGCTAGTGATTAGAGCCTTGCCAATCTAGAATCTTAGAGCTAGTTGACCACTTGTCACCAACCCAAAAATAAAACACCAAAAATATATCCAATATTTCCAAAATAGTTGCTTCCTGACTCCTATTATTCCAAGTGAAAACACCATTGGTAGGCTTGATATCAACTAAATTTAGAAGAGCCACATTATTACATAGGAGATCCGAAGAAGGCTCCAAGAAAGAATTACCACCCCTCTTCTCCTCTAGCGAAGTGACAACATTGAAATCAACAACCAAAATATATGGAAGGAAAGGATCTAGAGACTGCACATACCTAACATGAGCCCACAACTGAGCCTTGCACTGAAAATTAGCTGAAGCATAGATGTTGGAGAGAAGAACTCTCTCACCTGACTCTAAATTGGAAGCAACAAGGGAAATTGAGTACCTATAGGAAAGCCACTAGATCTGACTAACTCTACGCAGGTCCCACAAACAAAAAACCCCACTAGAGCTACCATGCACACCTACACACTGATACTTCCCTCTACCTCAGATCTTTGAAGCCACACCCATCATGCTGTCAACACATAGCTTAGTTTCCTAAAGAAAAAAATCTAGAGAATGAACATGAATCAAATCCTGAATAGCCTTTTGTCTAGTGACGATATTCATACCCCTCACATTCCAAGAGAGAACAATCATCATTAGGGTTGGGAGAAGTACACATCAATGGTCTTCACCGAACTAGATTCCACCAATGCCTCACCAATTAGCTTAACCTTTTCTTGATCCTTCTTTCTCCCAACATTAAGAGCTTTCTTAGGTGCACCTCTTTTGGGGGTCTTTTGTTGCAAACCCAAAGCTAGAGAAGATGACTTTTTTTTTCTAGATCCAAAACAATTCTCACACCAGGGAGACTAGCACCAACAACTGAAGAGCCACTAGGAGTCTCAAGCACTAGCCCTGCTTCCCCTTGAACATGAGCTAAGGGTAGAAGATCTATGTCCATTTGAGACTCTTTCTCACCTAGTTGGAGTGAGATGAAATACACAATAGTTTTCTCACCCAAATTGTCTTTTACAATCAAGCCACCTGACAACTGTAGATCCATCGGTATCCCTTCTTCCTAAACCAAATCCTCCAAAGCATTAAACCTATTAAAGTTTTCCTCCTCCTACTTGTCCTTGAGGGTCCTCTTTTGACCCCTTCCTCTACTGCAATTCTTAATAGGAACAAAGCTCTCCTTATCAAGCAACATCCCCTGCATGAGAGCCTTACTTTTATCGATCTTTAGGTTTTAATGAGAAGGAGCATTAATTAGAGTAGAGGCATGAATAACCTGGGGAAAATTCTGTTGGAGATGTATTCATCACATAATCGACATCTAAAAGGTAACACTTCATAATCTAACTGTTGGGTCCAAGAACATGAGCCAACCATCATATCTACAAAATCTGATAGCGACTTATTCAAATTAATTTCCACACACATCCTAGCAAATGACAAAACCCTCTTATTTAGAGTCTACTGAGATGGACCAATAGGCTTACCCAGTAGTAGGGCAATAATTTGTAGTATATCACTTCTCCAACATTGTAAATGAAATCAAGGGAGATGAATCCATACTAGGACTCTAGAAGGAATTTCCTTCACCGAGTTAAAACCTCCATTCCATGGTTCTATGAAAATCCCCACCTAATTATAGAAATATGACCCACCTTGAAAGGCCCTATTTCGATCCACAATGCAAGAAAAGTTGACCATAAAAAAGCTATTCTCTATTAGCATAATGTCAAATTCCCCTTCTGGGTTCAAAGTTTTATGAATCTAGGTATCTAGGAAAGAAAGTGAAACCATCATCCTAATGAACTAACAAATCAGTAAATGATTGCAATAGTACTCTACATCCTTGGCCATCGATTATGGTTGAATCACTAGAGCCTGTTGCTCTTGGGATTTCTCTAAACACTTGTTTACCTTCAGCAACCTAAATGCACCATTTTTTGTTGAACCCACACTAGGAAAATCAAGGATTGAAGACCTCTAACCATCATTAGGCACATGCAAGGCTCGATCTCCTTATCACTAGCCCCTTACATTGCCAGGCAAACATCAAAACAAGTTCACTTTTGCAAGCAAACTTAGCCTCAAAGGAGGTAGTAAAACCCCCCAACAATAGGGCTAGAAAGGATAAACCCTAGAAAAAATAAAACGCGACACTTTTTATACTACACACAACCAGAACAACACCCTTTAAGGAGCCAAAACACCACACAATAACTAGCAAGAATGACAAAACATAAGCATAAAATCACAAAAAGAAGATATAAAGAATAGTAAAAAGAATGAAGCCCATTGCAAGCCGCACCCTAGAAGACAAGAAGACCCCCCGTGCACACATGTAGGATGCTACAACCAGTAGAAAAGCCGAGTGAGGGCATAGGCACCCTAGCCCACTGATGCCTCTCTCATTCGAGCACCATCTTTCCCTCTCAACCAAATATTTTTTTTTAATGATTTGAACTTAATGGTGTTTACCAACAATAAATTATAAAGAATTAACCCTACCTAATTTTTTGTTAGGCTCCAAATTATTATTTTTTAAATCCAAAAATTATTGTCTACAAAGCAAAATAATGAAAAATTTGACTAAACTTTGACCACTAAATTAAAGAATTTATTTTATTTTTTAATAGTAAATTACAAAGAAAAAACCCTACCTAATTTTTGATAGGCTTTCCAAAAATGTTAAAATTGTAAAAAATTCCAAAAATTTTAGCCTATAAAGAAAATTAATCAAAAATAATAAAATATCAATAAATATTAGAAAACTTACCTTCAAATTCTATTTTTTTAAGAGTTGATCTAGTACTTACCTCAAAACCGAAAAATAATTAGACCCAAATTCACACTAGTTCAGAAGTTATGGTGGAAACAAAAATGTTGTCCCAAATCATAGCTCTAATATCACTTATGATATTTCTTGGAAATATTTGTAAAAAATGATAAATATAACATACCACTTTGAGGGGGTTACCTCCAATAATAAAAAATATGATATGAATTAAATAATTGATGATATGATGATTTGGGAGGAACATCTCCTCTTTATTTATAGGCTTAACCATGTAGGAACATACCCATTCATCCTAATAGAAATTATTTAAGGTATTAAATAAAACTAATATTAAGGTTAAGCATGCCACAAGTGCTTAACTCAGTATACTTAGGAATGCATATTATATTCTTAAAATATATGATATTAGGGTCATAAATTTAGATAGAATATTAGGGACATAACAATTTAACCCTAGCAAGTATTTTCTTACTTGAAAATGGTCATTTCAATTCAAAAGAATAATATGTTTGATGAAGGGGTACTCCCCTTACAATCTAGAACTCACAAAAACAACAGATAATGGCATAAACAAAATGTAAGAAGGAAAGAAAATATTTTCTATTATCACTGAAATGAAAATGAAATTACAACATTTTATTTGCCATCACACGGGCTTTCTGATTACATAAATCTCCAAATCTATAGATCGGAGCCACCATCTTCGCTGATCTTGCTTTGATGTAGGAGCATCCAGTGGTGTAAGGGTAATCCTGCATCACCCAAAAATATGTTTTCCTTTATGTTTCCTTTTGTTAGATTTTTCTAGATGTTTTTGCATTTATGGATACCCTTTTCATCAAATAAGAGTTCCCAACTTTTAGAATTGCATTTCTGCTTTTTCTGCTCAATTTCTATTTTAGCAGTTTTGAATTTGAAGGTGTGAGGAGGCATAAATTTATGGGAAGCTTTAGGACAGAAAAATAAGCACTTTGGTGAAATAATCAAGTCAATATCATTCCCAATTTGAAAGTTATTCAAGTTTCAATTTCTACTTTTTCCCTCAAAAGTCTTTTTAGTCCAGTTTGAGGGACTAAACAGTCTTGTATGGGTCTAGAAATCACCAAAACCAAAAAGTCTAGTTCTTAGTGCATTCTTCACTCTAAGATCTTTCCAACGGTTCAAACGGTTTGTCAAATGTAGTCCCGAATCAAAAGTTATGGCTCTCGGAAGTTGGTGCATTTTCAAAAATGTGCTAATTTTTTAATGTAGTTTTAAAATTTGAATTTAAAATTGTAATTTTCAGCACCAAACTGCCAAAACTCATAATTTGAATGTTGTTTTGGCTTCAAAACTGAAAATGAGCTATTTATGGGTGGGGTTTTCTAATTTTTGGCAGTTTTTTGGAGAAAAGATCGCATACTACGAAAAGGGGAATTTTTGTAGTTTTTGTAACTTGCATGTATTATAGAATTCAAGGATTTGAGATCTTCTGCATGTAAGAATTTCATCATTTTGAATAAAGTAATATTCTCTAGTTTTGTGTGTGTTATTCTGTGTCTTAGGTTAACACCCTCGTCAGGTGGAATTAGAGCGGGATTTCTTGAGCATGTGGACATATTGCCAATCATGAGGTAGTTCACACCAGGATTGTGGTTGTGGGTTCAAGATATTCAAGATGCCTCCAAGAGTTATTCCTAGTAGGCATGGTGATGCCAGAGGTGGAAAAGGTGGCAAAAATGTTGGTGGAAGAGATCCATTGGTGGCCAAGGGTTTCATAGCCCTCCAGAGACAAATTGACGCATTGCAAAAACAAATGAGAAGAGGGTTAAACCTGAGGAGAGAAGAAAGCGAGGATGAAGAAGAGGTGGAAGATTCAGATGTAGAAGAGGAAGAATAAGTGATTGATCAAGATCAAATGTAGTTGATAAGGGCCATTTCGAAGATAGGAAAAAGAACTAGAGTAGAAGTTCCCAGTTATTCCAAAAGTCTGAACCTGGAAGAGTTGATCGATTGGATCAATGAGCTAGAAGAGTATTTCGAGTATGAAGAAATAGAGGACCTAGATCGGGTTAAGTTTGCAAAAATGAAGTTGAAGGGCCACACAAATATTTGGTGGAAAGACGTCCAGTTGGAGAGAAATTGAAGAGGAAAAGGAAAGATCAGTAGTTGGGATCGCATGGTGGAGAAACTGAAAAAGAAGTTCATACCAGTGGAGTATGAGTTAGATTTGCTAAAGAAATTGCAAGAGTTGAAGAAAGGAAACAAATCTGTGAAAGAATACACAAAATATTTTTACAAGATGACCATTAGAACGGGCCATGAAAAGGCCAACAAGGAGAAGGTAGCCTATTATCTTAATGGGTTACGACCAAGAATTCAAGAGGAGCTAAGCCTGGTTAGAATGACCACCATTGAGGATGTGTACCAGTTTTCTCTGAGAGTTGAAGAGAAGTTGAACAAAAGATTTGATAGAAAGAAAAAAGGACAAGGAGGTCAAAGCAGAAGGGGTAGTGGAAGAACTTATGGAAGCTGAAATGAGGATGAGAAGAAAAATGAAGATGTGGGTACCAGCCGAAGCCAGAAGAATGATAACTTCTACCACCCTCATGATCAAAATATTGGCGATTAAAGAGGTAGAGGATGAGGAAGATCTGGACAAGGACGCGGAAGAGGTGGTTTCAGAGGAACTTGTTTCTAGTGCGGTGAAGAAGGTTAATCGAGCCTATGAATGTCCATAGCACCAAGGAAGGACAGACAGAAGGCCAAAACGTCGTGCAAGGGTTGCACATGTAGATGAGGAGGCTCAATTCGAGCATTCAGATGATGTTGAAAGGGGAGAAGCCCTAGTGACTGAAGTGAAGGAGCCAAAACAGAGGAAGAATATATTCCATACAAGGTGCAAATGTGAAGGAAAATGTTGTGATGTCATTATTGACAGTGGGAGCACTGATAATCTCATGTCAGAAGAGATGGTTATGAAGTTGAAGCTGAAGAGGGAAAGGAATCCACATCCGTATCAGATTGTCTGGTTGTAGAAAAACCACAAAGTTCTGGTCAATGAGCAATGCCTAGTGAAGTTCAAGATTGGAAGCTATCGTGATGAGGTACTTTGTGATATCATCCCCATGGATGCATGTCACATGTTGTTGGGGAGGTCATGGAAGTTTGACAGGCGATCTATACATGATGGCCATGTAAACACTTATTCCCTAACGAAGGATGGAGTTCGCTATAAGTTGAAACCCCTAAAGGAGGCCGAAGAAAAGGTATGCAATAGTGCTATAGTTTGTTATGTTGATGGAAGGAAATTTTTAGAAGGCATGAAGCATGAGTGTATGTGTTATACATTGATCCCTAAAATGGATAATGAGGATAGTGAGAAGGTGCCAGTAGAATTTTTTGTATTATTGAATGAGTTTTAGGATATTGTTTCTGATAATGTACTTGAGGGTTTACCACCAGCGAGGAAGATCAGTCATTAGATTGACTTGATCCTTGGAGCTAGTTTTCCAAATAAGGTAGCTCATAGAATGACCCCTACAGAAAATGAGGAGTTGGACATACAAGTTCAGGAGTTGTTAAGAAAGGGTTTGATTCAAGAGAGTCTGAGTCCATGTGTAGTACCTGTAGTACTAGTACCAAAGAAGGATGGGGAGTGGAGGATGTGTATAGACTCCTGGGCCATAAACATGATAACAATCAAGTATAGATTTCCCCTACCAAGGATGGATGACCTGATGGACTATTTGAGTGGAGCTCAGTACTTCACAAAGTTAGATATGAAGAGTGGATACCACCAGATCCAGATTTGTGAGGGAGATTAATGGAAGACCGCCTTCAAGACCAAAGAGGGCCTATACGAGTGGTTAGTCATGCCCTTTGGGCTAACCAGTGCATCGAGCACATTCATGCGACTAATGAATGAGGTACTGAAAGAGTTTCTGGGGAGTTTTGTTATTGTGTATTTAGATGATATTTTGATATTCAGTAAGTCACTAGATGAGAATTTAATGCATATTCATAGAGTCTTTGAGAATTTGAGAGAAGAGAAATTGTTGATTAATCTGAAGAAGTGTAGTTTTGTGAAGGAGTTAGTGTACTTAGGATTTGTTGGCTTAGTGGAAGGTCTCAAGATGGACCTAGAGAAGGTGAAGGCTATTCTAGAATGGCCTACCCCAAGAACTGCTACTGAGGTGAGATCTTTCCATAGTTTGGCCAACTTTTATAGAAAGTTCATTAGAAACTTCAGTAGTATTTGTGCACCCCTGAGTGAAACAATGAGAGGGGATAGAAAGGAGTTCAAGTGGAGCACAAGAGTAGCAAAAAGTTTTGATTTTTTGAAGAAGAAGGTAATAGAACAACCCATTCTAGCCCTCTTAGATTTCAATAAGGTGTTTCAGGTGGATTGTGATTCCAATGGTTGTGCCATTGGAGCAATGTTAAGCCAAGAAGGTAAGCACATTGCCTACTTCAGTGAAAAGTTAAATGATGCAAAGAGAAAGTACTATGTATATGATTAGGAATTTTATGCAATAGTTCTAGCATTAAAGAAATGGAGACATTATTTGTTTCCAAAGGAGTTTGTTCTGTATACTGATCATCAAGCATTATAGTACTTGAATAGTCAGGGAAAATTAAATCAGAGGCATATGAAATGGGTAGAATTTTTGCTGAGTTATACCTTTTTTTTGAAGCATAGGAGTGGGAGATCTAATAGGGTTGAAAATGCCTTAAGTAGGAGGTAGAAATTGTTGACAAAATTGCAGGTTGAAGTGGTTGGGTTCAATGGACTCAAAACATTGTATCATAAAGATCCTGATTTTGCAGAGGCTTGGAAAGCTTGCAAGAGCCTATTACAGTTGATAGGAAAAAGTGGTTGGATTTCATAATCCAGGATGGCATGTTGCTTAAGGGAATTCAATTATGTATTCTGAGGAGTTCCATGAGGGAGAACCTGATAAAGGAGAAGCATAGTGGAGGAATGGAAAGACACTTTGGTCGGGATAAGATAATTGCAATTATCAAAAAATATTTTTATTGGCCTCGGTTATCACAGGATGTAAAGAAGTTTGTGTAGAGTTGTAGGGTTTTTCAGATGGCTAAAGGAGTGAGCCAGAATACAAGGTTGTATCAGCCCTTACCTATACCAGAGAGGCCGTGGGAGGATATAAGTATGAATTTTTTTCTTGGTTTTCCAAGGACACGGAGAGGGAATGATTTAGTGTTTGTGGTAGTTGACATATTTTTGAAGATGGTGCATTTCATTCCATGCCAGAAGACCCATGATGCAGCCCACATTGTTGACTTGTTCTTGAAAGAGGTGGTGAGGCTACATGGTCTACCAAAGAGCATAGTCTCAGATCGTGCACCAAATTTGTTGGATACTTTTGGAGGACCTTGTGGAAGAAGTTTAAAACGGAGTTGAAGTTTAGTTTTGCACACTATCCACAAGCTAATGGGAAGACTGAGGTTGTGAACAAAAGTTTGGGTAACCTACTGAGATGCTTGGTAGGAGATAAACCTAAGGGATGGGACTTGATCTTACCCTAGGCAGAATTTTCTTACAACAATTATGTCAACCAGAGCACATGAAGATCACCATTCCAAATTGTGTATGGAGGCAATCCCAAAATTGCTCAAGAACTGAGAAATATGGACCAAGAGAAGAAGACACGTGTCGAAGCGGAAGAGTTTGCAAAGCACATCAAGAATATACATGAGAAGGTAAGAGAACATATTAACAAGATGAGTATGTAGTATAAGGCTAAGGTAGATCAGAAGAGGAGGAATAAGAAGTTTTAGATTGGTGATGAAGTGATGGTCCACTTGAGGAAAGAAAGGTTTCCAGTGGGAACCTATAACAAGTTGAAGATGAAGAAGTTCGGTCCCTATAAAATTTTGAAGAGGCATGATTCAGGGAATGCATATGAGGTAGAGTTGTCAAATGGAGTCAACATTTCCGCTGTGTTCAACATTTTAGATTTGACAGAGTATCATGAAGGTGGCACAGAGGAAGTACCAACAATGGAACAGTGTGGCATTCCAACACCTACTTCAGAGAAGGAGGAGACTGAAGCAATCCTAGATAGCCATGTGGGAAGGAGTACCAAAAATAAGCAGTATAAAGAATATTTGGTGAAGTGGAGAGGAAGGCCCGTGGAAGATTCATCCTGGATATTTAAGGCAGAGGTTGACCATTTTGGTTTTCTTCAACCATCTGAGACATGACAGGGTCACTTCTAAAATTACCTTAGGTGTCTGATGCAAGAGCATCCAGTGGTGTAAGGGCAATCCTGCATCACCCAAAAATATGTTTTCCTTTATGTTTCCTTTTTTAGCTTTTGTAGATGTTTTTATATTTTTGGATACCCTTTTCGTCGAATAAGAGTTCCCATCTTTCAGAATTACATTTCTACTTTTTCTACTCAATTTCTATTTTTAGTGCAACAACTCTTTTGTAGATGTTTTTGTATTTCTAGATACCCTTTTCATCGAATAAGAGTTCCCAACTTTCAGAATTGCATTTTTGCTTTTTGTACACAATTTCTATTTTTAGCAATTTTGAATTTGAAGGCGTGAGGAGGTTGAAATTTATGGGAAGCTTCAAGACCAAAAAAAATCACTTTGGCAAAAGAATCAGGTCAAGATCATTCTTGGTTTGAAAGTTCTTCAAGTTTTAGATTCTGCTTTTTGCCCTGAAAACTCTTTTGAGTCCAGTTTGAGGCACTAAACGGTCTCGTATGGGCCCAAAAATCACCAGAACTGACAGAGCTAGTTCTTAACACATTCTTTAGTTTGAGACCTTTCCAACAATTCAAACAGTTCATCAAACGGAGTCCCGGATCAAAAGTCATGGCTCCCAGAAGTTGGTGCATTTTCAAAAATGTGCTAATTTTAAAGTGTAGTTTTAAAATTTGAATTTCAAATTGTAATTTTCAGCACCGAAACGCAAAAAATCATAATTCAAATGTTGTTTTGGCTCCAAAACCAAAAAGGATCTATTTATGGGTGGGGTTTTCTAATTTTTGGTAGCTTTTTGGGGAAAATATAGCATACTGTGAAAAGGGGAATTTCTGTAGTTTTTGTAAATTGCATGTATTGCAGAATTCGAGGATTTGAGATCCTTTGGATGTAAGCATTTCATCATTCTGAATAAAGTAATATTCTTTGGTTTTGTGTTTGTTATTTTGTGTCTTGGGTTAGCACCCTTGTCACGCTTCACCCTTGTAGTCCCCCTTTACATCCTTTATTTAGAAGGTGTAACCACCCTAGAATCTTTTGGAAAGTGTAACCGCCTGAGAATCTTCTGCAAAGTGTAACTTCCTCAGGAAGATATTTTGAAATTTTATTAATTTTGGTATTTATAACTTGGCAAGGTCATAGCTTTTGATCTGACTATCAAATTTTCAATTATAACACCTTTTTGGAAAGGTCTCGATAAAATCTTGTACTAGAAAATAAAGCCTAAAGGCCAACTACTTTTGTTTTCCACCAATTTTCAGGCCCATCCGGAGCCTGTAAGTGCCTCAAAATTGACCCTAAAGATTTTACTAGATTTTTCAAAAATTAAAATTTTAATCTCTTAAATGACAAATGGTATTGAAGTGATTTCTTTGCCATTGGATTCAATTTACCATTCTGGAGGTCTGTGTAAGATTTCATGTCCAATTGTGCATAAATGCCAACTTACTAAAATAGTAACCCTACTAAATTTAGTCCTTATTGAAAAGAAACAACATTTTTTTTTCGGTGATGCAAGATTGCTCTTACACCCTAGTTGCTCATGCATCAATGTTTGGGTTTTTCAAGGTTGTTTATAATTCATTTTCAATTTGGGAATATTTTTTCCATGAGGATATTTTAGATGAATCTTCAAATATTCCTATGGTAACACTAGTATAATGTCATCAATATTCCCTTCAATCTATCCCTCTTCATATTTATGGTTTTGGTTTTGGTAGTCCATCTTCAGAGGGTCAATTATCCAAGAAAGAATTAGAAAAGTCTTTATCTTTAGTCCCAAGGACCTCCTTGAAGTGGGCTTCATCGTCTTTATCACCCATGGCCACTTTTTTCTCTTTTCCCTTTGCAATTACTTGATTTCTCTATCACTTGTTTGCATGAATCTCCATCACCATACATTCACAGGCTAGCAAGAAAGGTTATTTGATACTAATGTCATGTCCCTTTCTATATTTATAACAAAAATAGAAAATTTGTAATAAATAAACAATATCCAAATAGCAACAATTTTGGTTATTCTCAAATAAGATTCATGAAATTAGCAGATTGATAATGAATTTACATAGAATACACTTCCACAAATAAAATAAACTCTAAAAAAAGATTATATTGATGACAATGGACTATTATGACATTCAATATAATAGAATCAATAACAAATACAAATCTGAAATAACAATATTCATTGTGGACTTCCTTACAATTCCTTGATGCTTTAATGCACTCCCTAAGTGAGAATGTCCCTCAAGAACCAAATGGTTTTCATCCTCTGATTCTAGTGACCAATGGGGTTTCATCCACTCATCATATTCTCCTATGGATTTTCATCCATAAAATATTAAACAAAAAATGCTTAGAAATACATAACATAACATCACATTTACAATTAAAAAGTTCCCTAATTTTATATACTACCTAACCACATACTAAGCTAGTCAACCAAGAACCAAAATAGCACCAAGGCCAAAATTTGAATCCACACACTACCATAGTGTGGCCCTATAGGCCTTGCATTATTTCATCCCCCTTGAGAGGTCAACCGCATGACCCTTGCAAGCTTCCTCACTATCCCACATGCCACTGTTTCACCCACCAATTTACACATTATCATTGTTCCATAAGTCAATAATCCTTATTATCTTGGCAATAATTTATTTGTGCCCCCAATCTTGTCAAAGGAATTCGTCAAGCAACATCCTCAAGCCCCAAACCTAACATGCATCATGAAACATCCCTGACTACCAATCTCCAACTTTTAAAGGGGACATGACAACTCTACCCTCCTCATGATTGTTTTTCCTTAAGCACTATAAATTTGGATGCTCAAGAATATTAGGTCCTTCCCATATGGCATCTTCAATAGGTATATTTTTCCACCTAATTATATACCTTGTGATGCTCTTGTTCCTTAGGGTATTGAATTGAGTACCCATTGCTTCTTTTAGAACCAAAATTAACTTACCTTTTTCATCTAAGGGTGGTAACTCGTCTAAGGGGGTGATGTGCCAACCAAGGACTTTCTCCAAGAAAGACACATGGAAAAAATTATTAATCATGTTGTTCTATGGGAGCTTTAGTTCATAGGACACGTCACCAACCCTCTTTACAATTTTGTATGGCCCATAGTATTGGTGTTTGAGATTTTCAACTCCTCTCTTCTTGATAAAAGTTTGCATTTATGGCTTCAATATCAGGAAAACCAAATCTCCCACCTCAAAGGACCTTTTTATCATTTTATGGTCTACATAATTCTTGTGTTGATTGTATTCTTGCTACAAATTATTCTTTGGTACCCTCAATATCTCTTGATTGTATTTCATCAAATCACCTATTGTTGGTACTCTATTTAATGAAAGCAATAGACCAATTAAGAATAATGCATCATACCCATATTGAGTATTATAAGGTTTCATCCCAATTGAAATGTGGTGTAAATTATTATAGCAATATTCATCAAGATGCAACCACTTGATCCATGCAATTTTCTGGTTTGATACATAGTTTTTTAAGTACCCCATCAATCAACTTGTTTACTATTTATTTTTTTCTATTAGTTTTGGGATGGTAGCTATTGTTTGGTGTGAGTTTTGATCTTGTAAATTGAAAAAATTCTTTCCAAAAAAAATTGAGAACTTTTTTGTCCCTAGAAGTGACAATGTTCTTGAGCAAGCCACATAATCTAAATATCTTCTTGAAGAATGTGTCTGCAACTTGTGGTGCCTTAAAATTTGAAGCAATAGAAAGAAAATTTGAATACTTTGTTAATATATCAACCACAAAATAAATATAGTCCATACCTTGTACCTTGGTTAAATCTATGATGAATTCCATAGATATGCTTTCCCATTTTTTTCTCAAGAATTAGTAGTGGTTGAAGCATGACTACTAGAAATATTTGTCCCCCTTACTTTTTTGGTAGGTCATGCATTTTGTAACATGTTTATGGAAATCATCATTTAGACCCTTGTTGGAATTTTTTTCATTGATGTCAAAGGTGTATGAACACGGTTGTTAGAATTATTATCATTGATGTTAAAGGAAGACTTCCATGATGAAAAGTTTGTTGATTGAAGACAAGGAATGATAATAGATTGATTTAATTTATGTAAATTGGACTCCATCTACTTATGGTAGTGTTAGATTTAAAAGGTATAAGTTAAAATAGAATATTAATTAAATGGGTCGACCCCTTAAGGAAGTGTTATCTCCCATGGATGGTCTACCTCACATTAAATTAATATTTATCAAAGATGGATGACCTAATTTGAAAGGTGAATTTAAATATTTAAAATAAATTATATTTCAAATCTTGGCCGACCTACTTTTGATAAAGTGCATGTTTAGATATAAATACAAATTATTTTGGAGGTTAGAAATAAAGTTCTTCAATTTAAAATCATCCCTTTTAAGAGCATGAATTAGGAGAAGAAGAGCATATTTAACATGAAAAGGAGCATATTAATAGCAAACATTGTGCCTAATTTGGAGCAGGTGTTTAAGGTAGATTTATATTAGAAATGGTGTCTAATTTGTAGCAACCTTTAAGGTAGATTTAGAGTAGAAATTCTGATTGATTTGGAGTAGACCTCTAAGTGCACATTTGGAGAAAATCTAAGAGCTTATTTGGAGAAGACCTTATGCCTAATTTGGAGCAAAATTTGGATAAAAAATTGCATCATTTTGGAGCATACTTTATTGTAGACCTTGAGCAGAGATATAAGGTAGATTTGGAGTAGAGATATAAGGTGAACTTGAGAAGAGATATAAGGCATATTTGGAGCAAATATTAAGGTAGGATTGGAGTGGAAATAAATGAATATAACAACAAAATCATGGAATATTTATAAAAGGAAATACATACATATTTGAGAAAGAAAGTGTATGACCATGATTGTATCATTCAAGAGCAGATTTGTGAGAGAAATATTATGTATATTCAATTTTTTGAAGACAATATATTTGTCATCCGTTGAAGGAGCAACATACTAAAGGCGATATTTTGTAGAAGATTTTGGTGCCTTCCAAAAGAAGAGATTGGTTTCTCTTGATGATTTGGTGCTTAGTTGTGGGGATTGGTGTCTCTAGTAGGTTGGTTACTATAAATCATTAAAGAGGTGATTGGTTTCCTCTATGGCTTGGTGCCTACAAATTTTGTAAGAAGATCCTATATAAGTAATATTTTTCTATAGTTTTCTCCCAAAAGGGTTTCCACATAAATCATGTGTTCTTCTTATGTTGCAAAATTGTTAGATCTTATGTGATTGCTATTCTTGTGGTGTTTAATTTTTGAATAAGTAAAATTTTTTCTTATATTGGTTCACCCCCCTCTCAGTATAATTATGTTCTCATCAAGACTTCCAATAAAATATTTCACAGATCTACCTATGTCTTATAATATCCTTGATGTCTCACTATTAGAGTATCATGGAAATATATCAAAATATTCCCCTTAATCTTAGATTCAGGAACAAAAAATACTTTTTTCTTGTAGATGATCAACCCTTTCATCATGATATACCTGTCATATTTCACAACTTCATCAAGGATATCAATAGAAAAAATATTTTTCACATATCTAGTTATAATGGAAACCTTGAAATCAACATAAAGGATAGATAATGAGCATAAAGTAGGAATTATGGAAAATGCATCAACTACCATGTTCTTTTTTTCCTTCATGTACTATATTTGAAAATCATAAGCATGCAACTTGCTTACAATTTTTTGTTGAAAATCATTCAATTTTTTTTTCTAAAAAGAATCTTAGACTATTATGATTAATCTTCACAACAAATTCCCACAAACTAAGTATTTTCTAAACTTCTCTAGTGCATGCCTGATTTCCAAAATTACCTTGTCATATATGGAGTATCCCTTCTCTAACTTGCTTAATTTTTTTCTCTTAAGAGATATTTAATATCCCTTTTGGCTTAAGAAATATCTAATTTTCTCTCTAGAAGCACTACATTCAACAACAAAGGGTAATGAAAAATAGGAATGACAAGTATAGGGCATGAACTCATTACCTCCTTTAAATTTTCAAAAGTTTTTTGAGCATATTTGGAGCATACAAAGGCTCACTTTTCATCAAATTAGTCAAGGGAGTAGCCAACTATGAGAATCCCTCAAAAAATATCTTGAAATAGTAGCATAATCGAAGAAACCTTTTCAGTTGAGAACTTAGTTTAGTTAATGGAGGCCAATCAAGGATTGCTTGGATCTTCTATTGATCTACTTGACCACCCTTGGAAATTTTGACATGACCCAAGTTCAGAATCCAAGATAATCCAAACTCACATTTAGATAACTTAGCACAAAAGGTTTGTCACTCCAAAATTCTCAAAACTATATCTAGGTGTTCCAAGTGTTCCTTCAAAGTCTTGTTATAAATCAATATATCCTAAAAAAAACTAGAAAAAAATTATAAGTTGCATATTGAATACTTGGTTCATCCATGATTGGAATGTATTTGGAGCGTTGGTGAGTCTAAAGGGCATGACCAAAAACTCAAAATTCCCATAATCACACCAAAAGGCTATCTTCTCCCCATATTTGTCCCTCATGTATATTTTATGGTATTCTGATCTCATATCAATCTTGGAGAAGTACACAACTCCATGTAATTCATCTAGGATTTCAACTATCCTTGGAATAAGATATCTGTTTGTGTGAACTTATTTTTCAAGGCTTTATAGTTAATACAAATCCTCATAGTACCATCCTTAATCTTCACAAGAACTATTGAAGATGCAAATGGACTAAAGCTAGGTCTTATATGTCCCATATCAAGAAGTTATTTGATTTCCTTCTCTAGTTCATTTTTATACCCTCTTGGATGGAAGTATGGTTTAGTGATAACAAGCTTAGCCCATTATTCTAACTATATAACATGTTCAAACCCTTTTTCTAGTAGTAGTCTCAAATGCAAACCACTAAAGACTACACAATGCTTATCTAGAATTTTATGAATATAAACACATGAGGAGTATCCTTTTTTCCTATTGGTGACTTCATGGGAAGAATCAAATAATTTTTTCCCATGTTACTTTCCCTCTATAAAAGATCCTCTCCATCCTCTTAGTCATTACCACTTGTGGAGCTCCATTTCAAATCCCTCTAAGGAAAATTATCTTCCCCTCTATGGTGAGCTTAAGTTCTATAGTTTGGTAATTTAGTGAATACTCTCCCAAAGAGTGTGACCATTATATTCCCAAAACCATATTAGTATGTCCCAAACAAATCACATAAAAATTATCACATAACTTATGGTCTCTTAGAGTGATATTGAGTTTCTTGATTACTCATTTACATGAAAATATGGATCCATCAACTAATGCAACATTGCAACCTTCACATTCTTTTTCCTTCAATCTTCTTTTCATCACCAAAAAATCATCAATAAAGCTATGAGTGGCCCAATTATCAATACCAATAGTCACCGTTTGTCATATGAGTACTCTATGATCCTTGAAAGGAAGAAAATTGTGTTCTCCTAAGAGATAAAAAGGTGTGCTTTCCCTTGTGGCTACATGTTATTCACTAGTCTATTTTAAAAAATATTTAGATACCTCTGGTTCATCTTTTGAATTGTTATCTAGCACTGCTTCTATATAGTGTAGTTTTTGCAAAGACGACTGTCGTTGCACCAAAAGATCTACCTATTAATGCCCGATACAACCACTAGATTTATACAAGATAAATATCCATAGGAGGTAGTTAAACCATGTCACAAAGCCCAAGTGTCACACTGGACTATGCCTACCATAGGAAGAGGAGACCAAGGGTCACACCTTGCAACAATCCCCCTAGCGCAAGCATGGTGTTCAAACTTGTGACCTCGGCTCTGATACCAATTGTTGCAAAGATGGTTATCATTGCACCAAAAGATCAACTTGTTAATGCATAATACAACTGCTATATTTATACAAGATCAAGATCCATAGGAGGTAGTTAAACCATGTCATGAAGCCCAAGCATCGCGCTGGACTACACCTACCACAGGAAGAGGAGACCAAGGGTCACACCTTGAAACAATTGTCATTTACCCAAGAATTTATAACCAAGATTCCATGACTATCTATAAGAGAAACATGGTCTTTTCCTCCTAATTTCATTCTTTATCTCATCCATATTGCTCTTTCTTGAGGGTGGGTGCTGCCACAATAATGGGTTACACTTTTTGGGACATTCTAAGTTTTTCCTGAAATAACATATTTTTAGAAAATATAATGATTTAAGCCTAGAAAGATTCTATTTAAAGGATTTTGAATTAAAGAGGGTTTGATCAAACCCCCTTAGATCAAACCCCCTTGGATAGAACCTCGCTAGTTTTAAACCATACCTATAATGGAGTCTCCTCTACACCTATCAAAATGTTGATAAAAAACCACATTTGATTTACCTTTTGGGGGATCAAATGAATTCATTTTAATTTATGTTTTGTAAGTATGTAGCCCTTATTATAAGCTTCCCAAAAAGTATAATTTTAAATATATTTAATTTAATTATTATAATTATTTTTTATTTCTTGTGAATGTAGGCTTTTTAATGAACATCAAGGTCATTGTTTCACACAAATGAAAAAATAGAAAAATAGAGAAAAAAATATAAAAAATACATGTCCCCTAGGTATTGATGTCCTTATTCCAACAAAAAAGAATAATTTAATTCAAACGCATAGAAAAATAGTAATTTCATACACAGTACACCTCTATCCAAATTATAATTACTCTTAATTAGAAAATACAACAAAAAATTATGAAAAAATATCCATGCCATAGATATTGGTGTGAAAAATCTATATTTTAAAAATTAGAATTGTATCCTCTTTCTATAAAAAAAATTTGTGTTACATAGTAAACACCACTTTTTAAAAATGTTTTTTAGTAGAAAAAAAGTTATTAAAAATTACATAAAAGGATTTACAATTTAGTTTTTAAATATAATTAGAATCTACACAAAAAATCTCACAAATCACTAGTTTGCTTCATCTTCAAATTCTTAATGGTTTGGCTGCTATAAGTGTGAGAAAATGAAGATATGGTGAAAAATGATGATTTCAATGTCAAGGTTGGCCAAAAAGTGTAACTAGTATTGTGGGATCACCCAAGTAGTTACTTGGATTGAGGGATAATCTTAAAAGGAGCTTCTATTGTAGCATTGGTGGTGCACTCATGGAGTAGGATTTTATTTTGGCCACCAATTCCTCCAAATGGAGGGCTCTTTTGATGGCTTCTTATAGAGAGGCCTTTATAGATAAAACAACATTACCATTTACCCTTGAGAGATTAAAAAAATCTTATGATTTTCCATTCTTACACATCTGGAACCATCACTAATAGCCTTTAAAATTATGCCACATTGTTCTCAACTATATCCTCTTGCCTTAGACAAGCTAGCTCCCTGAAGTAAATCTCTGGATCCTTCCTATCAAACCTCTCCATCAATATTTGATCAAAATCTTCTAGGGTCATGATTAAGCTATGTCCTTGGGTTACCATACCATGTTACAACCACTTATGAGCCATATATTCTTGGTTTAAGGTCGAAAACTTAATGGCCTCTTCTTTAAACATGTGGTTTAAGGAGAAATATCTATCCAACTCTTGCAAAAATTTAGGCTAGCTAAAAAATTGTTTCATCCATAATATATGGGTATAGTCATATTCCCTAGGAAATGTTTAACATCCCCATGAGGTTTCCCCTCATACCTCATCCTTCTATGCCCATTTATTCTCCTCAAATCATAATTCTCAACAAAAGACACATTGTGACAGATGGTTGAAACTAAGGCATTATATTCATCATGATAATTTATCATTTCATCCTCATGTTGTGGGTGTGTAGGTTATTCTTCTTGTTGTTGTTCTTCCAGGGATTCCATCACATCTCTCTTAAAAAATTGGCTCTAAATGTCCTTGATATTGGGTTAATTGAGTTTGTCAAGTTACTTTCTTCTGCTCCATGTAGAGCGGGTCTTCCAGTAGCCCATTTTTTATTCATTTCCTTTAAATTATATACCATCTTTTCCATTGAATCCTTAAAGGTCGATTTATTTTAGCTAGCTCTATATTTTCAGTCCTAAGGACCTCCCTGAAGTGAGCTTCATCATCTCTATTATCTATAGTCTTTTCTCTTTGCAAGTACCCAATTTCTTTGTCACTTATTTGGATGAATTTATATCAACATACACACATAGGCTAGTAGAAAAGGTGATCTAATATGGTTGTCATGTCTCTTTCTAGATTTCGAATAAATGAAAAAATTATAACAAATAAAAATCTAAAACAAATTATTTGGTTACACTTAAATAATACGCATGATATTAGTATATCGACAATGAAGTTATACATAATAGACTTACAATGATGAAATAAACTCTAGGGACTGTAGTGTAGAAAAATGTACACCTTTACATTTTCACACTATGTGTGCATCCCCTTAATTAATTGGAATTAATTAAGATTATAATTAACTACATTATGCATTCCAAAGCCTTATTATTCTTTTTTTCCAAAAGGGAAACAAATATTAAACAATTTCCAACATTAATTTAAACACCTTAGAAATTGTGTGTCCTGGATTTAGGTCCTAGGACCAATTTATGCTTGGATGAATGGGTCCCCTTTAAGTTTCAAGAACCAATTTTTAATATTTTTTGGCGATATTTTTTTATTCAAATTCGATTTCCAAATGTCAGCTTATGGAATCTAATTTTTGGGAAATTAGATAAACACCTACTAATACATAGTTATTTTATCAATTCAAATATAACATGCATAATTCAAACTTCACAAGAGAAAATATTATGGTCAAGAGCATTGAAGAGCAGATTTATCAGTCATCTATAGCAGCAATCAAGATCATATCATCATTTCAAAGTTGATGAGTGTTCATGTCATGTTTTGGAGCTAACATTGTGATGTAGGTTTCAAGTATTCAAGGAAGCATTCAAGTATAGAATCAATCAATCAATCAAGGAAATTGATGCAAGATCCAAGTCTTAGAGAGATGTGTTATACTTCAATCCTCTAAGGGTAGCCATCAAGGTTTTGGTCAGTTGTAGCATAACTTTGTTCATTTATAAATTCCTTCTATCTATCATCATTTCAATATCAAGGTTTAATTACCAACATGGGGTTTGACTAAGGAAAATCCCATTCACCCAAAAACAAACATTTTTTTCTCTCTTTGTATGTGTAGATTTATAGGTGAAGGACTAAAGAGTGATCAAATGAGATTTTTTGCAAAGTTGTCAAAGTTGTCATCATTATTTTCAAGATATGGAAACTCACCTACATATTTTATTTTTGGCTTTCTGACAGTCAAACCTGGAGAAATCAGAAGCTTATATATGGGATTTGAAGACTACAAAATCAGATTTTGGACCCTTGCACTAGGATCCATTCCACCTGTCCTACTGTAGAACTCAAAACCTTCTTTTTAGGTTAGGTTGTACACCATTTTTCCCTTCTCAAATCTACCTAAAAATTACCATTTCCTTTTCTACTATCATAATATTCTAGATTTCAAGTGTTAGGTCATGCAATTAGTTAGGTAATGCATTTTAAATTATCTCCCAAAAGTGAAAATCAATCATTTCTATCATAAGAAAACAACACACCTTCCTAACATGGTTGACACACCTCAAGGTTAAAAGTAAATCCTATCCTTAGGAGATCTCTTTTTCTAATGAAATTAGGGAAAGGGTAAGACCCTTAGATTATTCTCCACCTTAACCCCTTTTCCTTCATTTTATTTTGGTGAATTCGACATTGTACATTATAAATTCTAATTTTGAAGTCTTTAAACCCTAGATCTAGGATTTGCATTAGTTAGTCTTCCATCTCATCTAGGGTTTCAAAATTTCATCTTGCATCATTCAAAATCATATTTTTCATCTTTAAAATCACAAAAATCCAAAAAATACTGCATACATATTGCATTCATTTAACATATTAGTCTGCATATTACCGTCTTTCAAGAATTCACATAAGAAAATTCAATCAAAATTGCATCACAAAATTGTCATTTTTCTTGTTGTTTTCCATAAAAATGCATTTGTATCTAATCATAAAATTCTGGAAATTTGTAACTGAAAGAATCTATCTGCAACCTGAAACAAAGACCTTAAACACTAATTTAAAAATTTAGACTTTAATTTTTCAAACCCCTATGCAAAGACCCAATCAACCTAGGGAAAATCTATCCTTGTACAGGTTATTTACCAAATTTTTGGGCATAAATATGTCTTCTTATTCTTTATATCTTTTTGTTTGTAGATCTCATTCCCAGTTTCCAAAATTGCAGTTTCTTGTAGTTGTTTGCATTCACATAAATTGGTCAAAACAAGTGCTTTTTCAAAAGAAAAATTTGCATTCAAAAGAGAAACTAAAAGACACGAATAATAACAACATGAGTATGGTCAACTTTGTTGATGTTCAACCTTGTAAGGGACAAATAAAAATGTCTCTTGACATTGCTTTCTCACAAAATGATATAATTAAACATGAATTTGATGGCCCACTTTACATAGTCAGAAGAATCAATGGAAATCATACCAATGGGATATTAATTTATCCTGTGTGCATAGAGAATGTGATCACCAAGGAATTCTTTTTTTTTTCATGAACTTTACCAAGACTCTTATGAATAATTGAAAGCATGGATCAAAACACATAATGGTTTTGCTTTCCCTATGATAGGTTCGATCACTCTCCCATTAAAAGTTGGAAAAAATAAATTAAATGTCTCATTATCCATCATCTTGTTGTCAAACCAATTCCATGTGAAGCTAAGATACCCATGGCTATGCTCCATGGATTCCATCCCCTCATTAGTATATAAATGCTTAAAATTTCCATTTTGCAATGAAATTTTCACTGTGCATCATAGTTGTTTTAATCCTTTGTCTTCGCATGGGAATTTCTCATTGGATTTATTTTGGCTTGAACCCATGGAACCTATTAAGCCATGTGAAGAATTATTTTTCAAATCTTACCAAAAGTTCAAAGAAAATCACATAACAGAATTATCTCTTAGCCATATTCCTAAATCCATGATTGAATTGCCTATCGTTGATGAAACTATGATTGAACCAAAATCTCTTCCAAGTAACCAAGATAAATCAACCATAATTCCTCCACCTATATCCTATAAGAGACCAAGGGATAACCGTACAATTCCCAATATGCCTCCTAAGATCAAAAAAGTGTATAAACCTAAAGAGAAAGTGGTTGAACAACCACCAATGGTTCCTTTCATTCCTCCTTTAATGGAAGAAAAGAATCCTATGATTGATAAACCTGATCCTACACCATTACAACTTGAAAATAACACAAAAATAAATTGAAATGATAAAGAGTGTAGGTGTATACATCATTCTATTACTCTTAAGTTAAAAGAAAAGAACAAACTAGCAAAGCAAGACCAAAATTTAACTCAAACAAAGCATGATGATTATCTATCTTCACCACAACAACATGAAACCTCTATGGAAATTTTCATTAGACCTCTTGCTATGATAAAATTTGATGATGCTGATGAGATTATTAAGGTCAATGAGGAAATGCATAATGATTTGATGTTTAGAAATTTCTTTAAAGTGGGGGGAATTATGCCTCCCACTCGTTTCTTGCTTAATGATATGACTTTATTCAAAGTGTGGTCTTCTTGTTTCACATGATGTATCTTCTTGATGGTGACACAGGGGGTTTGATGTCCTTCAAGAGTGTGACATTTGTTGGCATATGACATTCCTCTTAGTGGTAATGCTATGGCTTGCATTCCCTAAGGTATGAATATTTTATCCCTCAACTAGTCCTCTCTTAGTGGTGATATCGAGTGTGATGTTCCATAGAGTAAGACCTTTCATGAACTAAGAAAAACCCCTTTGACTATCCTAAACTAAATCTTGGCCACCAAGCATAACACATATTTCTTGTTAGTGGTGCCTTGTAAAACCTATGACCATTCAGTGTGGCACCTTATCAAAGTTAGGAAGGAGTATAAATTTTGGTATGTTTGAAATATGGGAGCTTGTAGACCTGGAATGACTTGCTCATCTATCACCATTTTATGGGTAACAAACCTAGTGAATATCAGACTGCACTAGACCATTGTGTGTTTCTCATATTTCCTTAGCGCTCACCTAGTGTATATCAGACTGCACTAGCCATTGTGGGTATATTTTTGGACAAACAACCTAGGCTTGATACATACCTTTTGGACAAATGGTTGAAGCTTGATCCACCCCCCTTCTTCCTCTTTGCATTAATTTTGACATTGTATGATGGTGATCTTGTGTTGCTGCTACATGCATGTGTCTCTTTGTGCCTTTATTGGTTTGTCATGGGATCTTTGACCTTAGGGGATTGATCATCCCACTTCATCTTTTTCATCTCATCTTTCTAACAATTGTATAGTTAAACCTCTCTTGAATTATTTGTCTACTTTAGTGTGAGTTTGAGTGTGGGCTCATACTCACTAAAGTGGGGGATAAATGTAGTGTAGAAAATGTACACCTTTACATTACCACACTATGTTTGCATCCCCTTAATTAATTGGACTTAATTAAGCTTATAATTACCTAAATTATGCATTCCAAAGCCTTATTATTCCTATTTTTCAAAAGGGAAACCGATATTAAAGATTTTCTGACATTAATTTAAATACCTTGGAAATTGTGCATCTTGGATTTAGGTCCTAGGAACCATTTTCCAAGGGTGAATGAGTCCCATTTAAGTGTCAAGACCCATTTTTTAATATGTTTTTGGTGGTATTTTAATGATTCATATTCAAGTTTCAAATTTTGTCTTGTGTAATCTGATTTTTGGGAAATTAGATAAACACCTATAGATACAATTATTTTATCAATTCAAATATAACACGCATAATTTAAACTTCACAAGAGAAAATAATATTATCAAGAGAATTGAAGAGTAGAATAATCGGTCATCTATAGCAGCAATCAAGATCATATCATCATGTCATAGTTCATTTGTGTTCATTTCATGTTTTAGATCTAACACTGTGATGTAGGTTTCAAACATTCAAGCATCAAATCAATCAATCAATCAATCCAATTCATGCAAGATCCAAGTCTTAGAGAGATGTGTTAGACTTCAGTCCTCTAAGGGCATCCATTAAGGGTTTGGTGAGTTGTAGTATAGCTTTGTTTATTCATCAATTCCTTCCATTTATCATCATTTTAATATCAAGGTTTAATTACCAAGATGGGGTTTGACTAAGGTAAACCCCCATTCACCCAAAAACAAACAATTTTTCCTCTCTCTTTGTATGTGCAGATTTACAGGTGAAGAAGAACTAAATATTGATCAAAAGAACAATTTTACAAATATATCAAAGTTGTCATCATTATTGTCAAGCTATGAAATCTCACCTATAGCTTTTATTTTAGGCTTTTTGATAGTCAAACCTGGAGAACTCAGAAGCTTAGATCTAGGATTTGAGGACTGGAAAATCATATTTTGGACCCCTACACTAGGACACATTTTCCCTAGGGTGAGCCTGTCTTGCTACAAAACTTAGAACATGCTTTTTAGGCTAGGTACACACCATTCTTCCCTTCTCAGATCTACCTACAAATTACTATTTTCATTTTTCTATCATAATATTCCTCATTTCAAGTGTTAGGTACTGCAATTTAGTTAGTTAATGCATTTGAAATTATCTCCCAAAAGTACAAATCAATCATTTATGTCATAAAAAAATTAGAAGACCTTCCTAATAGGATTGACTCACCTCAATGTTAAAATTCAATCCTATCCTTGGGAGATTTCTTTTTCCAATGAAATTAGGGAAAGGGTATGTGTGTTTAAACCCTTAGATCATTCTACACCTTACCCACTTTTCCTTTATTTCAACAATAAATTATGTGGATGGTAATGGATTGTTATGATAGTCAATACAATAGTAGCAATAATAAATGTAAATATGAAACATTAATGTTTACTCTATACTTCCTTACAATTCCTTGATGCTCAGATGAACTCCCTAAGTGAGAATTCTCCCCAAGAACCAAAGGGTTTTTTTCCTCTAATTTTATTGACCAATGGAGTTTCATCCACTTATCATAGAATCCTATGGGTTTTTTTCTGTATAATATTAAACACAAAATACCCAAAAATACATAAGATAATGTGATAATTATAATAGGAAAGCTCACAAATTTTAAATGCTATCAAATAGAAGATTAAACTAGTTTTCCAAGACCTAAAATGGTGCAAAGACCAAAATTTGAATCCACATGTTATCATAATTTGGCCCTATGGGACTTGGATTATATTTTCACCTCTAATAGGTTGGCCTCATGGCCCTTGCAAGCTTCCTTATAATCCCAAATGCCATTATTTCACCCACCAATCCACATGCTATCATTATTCCATAAATTAGCTATCCTTGTTGGTTTGGTAGGTAGTATTTGCACCCCTGATCTTATCCAATCCCATTCATTAGGAAACATTCCCAAACCTCAATCCTAGCACATGTCAAGAAATATCCCCAACTCTTTACATTCAATTTATAAAGATGACATGAAATTAATTGCTACCTTTTATTGACAAGGAACATAATGAATATCAAAGAATTTTCTCATTAAATGTAAATTCAATTGATTAGATCTTTATTATCAAAGTTTTGTATATCTATTTGTGGTGTGAAGTGCCTAGTCATAGAGATATTTGAGTGGTGTTCCATCTTTGGTGTGAAGTGTCATGTCTCTTAGAATTATCATCTTCTTCCTATTTCATGTTGTGTGGCTCCATATGTTTAGAGACTCTAGAGCCTTGAATAGAAAATGTTTCTTCAACTATTCCCCTAATATCACTTAACTTATCCCTTGTATTTTCTTATTCATCATTGACAAAATTTAATCCCTAATCCTTTTAGTTTCCTCCAAAGTTTATTTCTATACATATTCATTAACTTTGGAGCCAATCTCCATAAATTTCACATCATCATTTCTATGATATTTTCCTAGTTTAATAAAAATTATTCTTCCCCTTGTTGCAAGCACTACCATAATGGGAAAAAATAAATTTATATTAAATTATATAAAATAAATTGAAATGATAAAAAAATTATAGTAGCTTATTTCGGACTATTTTGTGCCTTCTTGAAAAAAACTCCAAGAAATTTGATGATTTGTAGCTTTACTAGTAAATTTGGTGGAAATCCTAATTCTTCAATAAGTCCTTGAGTTATACTCAAAATAACCTCAAATATATATTATATAAGCTTCAATTTTTCCTTTAAAAATTCATTAAAAATTATAATTTGTAAGAGAGGGACCAACCACATCAAGGCTCTAGGTCATGGAGAGCTAAGAGCAGAGGGCTTCCCTAACTTACCTCACTCTAAAAGGTGTTTTATGACAAGAATCGAGAATGACGAGGACTATAATGTACTTCGGTCACTCTGTAGATCTCGAGCTTAGGTTTGGGCTAGGCAAGCTAGTTTTTCGAGTCAATATCATGCCTTAAACAACTCTCTCTCCAAGGATGACAATGCAGTTATATGATGACAGTGTGGCATGTTGGCATCTCTCGGGCACACTAGTGTCTGTATGGTTAGAAAATAGTGAACACAACCTAAACTACCAAAAAAAAGCTGACAACCTAGGTGATGGAATTTAATGAAAATAACAAGATAATGAAATACAAAAAGTAAATGCATAAATAGTGGAGAAAAAAGATAAAGACCAAAGTGATAAACACCAACTCACAAAAGTGTCAATTCACCAGCAAGCTCCACACATTCTTTCACCTGCACACAAGCAAGAAGGGGAAAATTGTTGGGGATATATAGGGGTTTGCCTCAGTCAAACCCTCGTTTTGATGTTTCCACCTCAATGAACAACCAGATAGCAATGATATAGAAATATGCGATAAAGAGATAAAGAAAGTAGAGGTTGCAATAAACACTACAAAATAGTAAAGTGCTACTCAACCAAATCACAAAGGAGAGGAGCGAAATATTACCACCACTCAAAAGCTCACTAGCAAATGGAGGAGAATATGGACTTGGCAAGGTAACCACAACCACAACTGTGATGAAAAGACGTATCGTGAGATTCCAAGCCCACGCTGTTATAGCTTGCTTCACACTTGCTATGTGGAGTTGGAGTGTTGCTTGTGAGTGAAGAGAATACTAATCTATTGCTTAGAGGGTGCAAGAGAGATTGTGAAGAGATCAAGAAAATTGTTAGAGGCTGAAATGGAATGAAGATGGATGAATTTGAAGGAGAAGAGGGAAGAATCTACCATTTTTGGGGTCAATTGGTCGAAGAGGGACATTACAAATTGACCCCAATTGAAAGTGTAATTCCTCTGTGAACTTCAAATGTGGGAATCCGTTAGGGATGGCAGTGTGTTGTGCAAACATCTATGTGCCTCTCATGCGTCCTTGATAGAAATTCTCTCACCGACACAATAGATAGATGCCAAGTGGAAGGAAGGCAGTTGGGTGATGTGGAATTTCTCCTTCAGATTCAATTTTCTAACATGAGGATGTGTAAAAAGGGAATTTGCATAAGGGGTGAAAATTCGCTCCTATACATTTTTCCCCCACTTTAGCGAGCACGAATACTGATGAGTTCTTTAGTAAAGTAGATCTAAGAGTTAATAGGGTTATAAATTTATACCTGAACCATCAAGGAAGCAGGCCATGATCTAGTGAACCTGAAAGCATAGGGTAGGAAAAGGACTCCACAATTACTCTCCCTAAGGAGTTTTGAACAAAAGGACTCCACAACCCCATAGAACTATGAAGCTACACAAAGTACACTGAAGGCCCTTGAACCAATGGTGGACAAATCCTACAGGATGAAAGCATCTCACAGACCTACAGACTTGCAAGGAGAAAACCCCCAAGATCTCTCACATGAAGGAAGCTCAAAGAAGTAAGTGCCTTAATAGCTCATAGAAATACAAGGAGGTGTCCTACAAGATTTCTTTCCTGAAGGAAATATGATGGAATAACCACCTCACAAGCCCATAGACTTGCAAGGGAGCAACCCCCAAGATCTCTCAAATCGAGGAAGCCCAGACATGTAAGCACCTTACAGTCCCACACACCTACAAGGCAGTATCCCCCAAATAATAGCTTCACAAGTGCACCTGTAAAGCGACATGTTTACCCGTAGATAAACCATGTATGAAAATAAAGTGGCCACATAGGAAACTAAGCGGATAGTCATGTAGACCGTCAATAAATCAGAAGGCTTTCAAAGGGATCCTTCAAGAGCCTAGCATAAAGAAGGGTCCACTGAAGGGACGTGTTGGTGATTTTTTAAGAACTAAACTTAATCTTAGTCCTTACCTATGAATTTTCCACAACTTAATCATCACCAAGGTTGATGATTGGCCAACACTTAAGTGAAGTACTTAATGACTCACTTCTTCTGTTCGGGCTCTTTGAAACCCAGAAGGGTAATCCTATGCATGCTCATAATATCTTGCATTAGGTCAAGAGCATTTCTTCACACAAATGCACTTCCTCAAGAAACTCAATTCATCAAAGGCTTGGTAGACCTTAGGTGAAAGTCTCATTTGTTTTAGGGAATGGGTTCATATACTTAAATTTGGGGCAATGTAGTTTATAGTATTTTATGAAATTGTCTTCATCTTCAATCCTAGGCCCAATTTGTTACTAGCTCAGTTGGCCATGGGATAAACTAATAAAACAACTAGTGCCATATCTAAGGGAAAATAGAGTCATAACTTGCAATCAATCGGTAATACAATTATGATTGAATATCAGAAATTAATGGACTATTAGTATGCCACTTTGTAACATCTAACTCATCGTGTTTCAAAATATTGCTTCCTTACCAAATCCTATATCCTTTTCTCAAAAACTAATGGCCTTATCTTAGAATTTAATCAACTCATTGAACTGAAGCATAAAGAAATCTCATTCATTCAGTGAAAATGATAGAAGACAAATGAAATTATAGTTAACAACTTTATTCATAACTTGGAAGAAAAATACATAAGAGAGCTACATTTTAGAACTAAGAATATTCTTGATTTCTGATATTACTTTGTAAAACCATGTTTAAGATTTTCATATAGTATAACTTTTTCCCTAAATTTGCTTATGATATATCTACTAAAGTATCTATTTACATTCTATTTAATCTGAGAGCATAAAATTCATTTTTTACCTATTTTGGACTCAAAATTATGAACTCTCTTAACATCAACCATGAAATCCCTTTATAAAATAAGGGAGCAACAAGCAGCCGGCTAAATTACAATTTCATTTTCATTTCAGTTCATTTCAAAAACCTAATCGCAACTGACTCCTCGAAGAACTGCCCAAGCAGATTCTTATGCAATCATTTTGGAACAGGGGAGAACAAAAGGAAAAAAACATGTGTAGGATACCATTAGTCACTATCACTGCGTTCATTGTTGAAACAAAAAAGATTCCATATCATATCAGCCAGAGGACTTCCACATCAGCATGGAAGAGAAAAAGACAAACCAAAGACACATAAAAACAAATACCTCCTATGCAAAGACCATTTTGTCATAAAAAAAAACAAGGCAATGACCCTATTCAGAGTCGTCAGCACTAGAGAACGCTCAACCGCTCCTTGTCCTTGATGAAATTGGAGGGATCATCACCACTTTATCATAGAAAATCCCATATGGCACCAGAGCTTGGAGGTATTGGTCGTATTTTGAATCAGTATCATCTTCAGTATCCAGAGGAGTATCAGAAAGAACAATAGGAGAATTGTGTTTGCCTAGGTAGGCCCTATGACTTTTCTCTTTCTTCCTAGCCTTCTTCACTAGCTGAGCTAGTTCCTTGCCTTTGAACTTGACCACTTCTCCTGGAAGGGTTATGTTTCTCAAGCTATATGTACTATGCACAATTGATTTCTTCTGATGACCTCTAGCCCTCATTTTACCCGTTGCAACCTCTGGAGAAGCCTATGATTCCTGCTTAGTTATATCCTCATGATACTCAAATACATTGAGTTGGATAGACCTTCTAATAGGTTGAATTGTCACAGTAGTTTTCCCCATTTCTAGAGCAAATAAATTTTAACAATTTAAAACAGAGCTATAGGGAGACACACTTACAGCCCAAACAATTGTAACCAACCTATCAAAGAAATTACTAACTAGACCAAAGAACCTAGTTTGAAACCAACCTACTCATGACACGAATATTCAACTCAGAAATAAAAATAGCTTCTCAGTCCTCTTCACACTTCACCTTACATACACTGTAGACTAGAAAGATGGTGAAAATGAACAACAATCAACTTGCATTAAATAGACAATTGGAGCATGCAGAATGAATGATTCAAGAACTTCTTGCGTGAGCAAATTGATAACTTAACTATTCGGCTTTGAATTTGGGTCGTTGAGCTTAGATCAATTAAAATTTCATCTAAGGTGGCCATGAGCATCATCTTTTGAGCATTAGCAACTTGCTCCTGGAAAACAACAATGCTATCTCAAGTGCTACCACATTCCTCTCTAACCTTGATTAATCAGATGCGATCTAAAAATTAGCATTTATCGCCAACCTAATCCATGGTTTTCATTAATATCGGTGAAGTACATAAGACCAATTTGTTTTCTAGAGAGAATATTTCCTTATATGCTTCATCATTCTTGCTAATCTCTCCAAATTATAGGGTGCAATTAGCAATGAAAGTATTCATGTGATGATGTTTAGTCCGTTGGATCATCCTGTTTTAAAACTTCATCAATGGTTCTCCAGTCCTTTCACTGCTTTTATTTTTTCTTTATGCAAAATCTTCACAATCCTGCCATGTTGCTTGTTCCATCAATAGTCATCTCCTATCCTGGATGCATCTTGTCCTTCATTGGCCTCATCGGCAATGTAAACATCCCTGCGATGAAATCTCAACCCTTGGTTCTGCAGCCTGTCCTTTGATTACATCCATCCTTCCATTATGCATCACTAATTCTAACTTTGCACCCAAGTTCCTATCAACGATGGGAGATGTAGTTAAGGCATCAGATTTAGACACTTACACTTGGACGAAAATCAATGGTACAAAAGACATCACACATAAGATCTTATCATATTAGCAAAATAAACCTTTTAGAAAATACCATGGCTAATTGCTAATTTGGCACTTAAGCTTTGAAATGAATTGGTGATGAGCAATAAAACATAAGGTTGTCACTCATCACTAATTCTCCTCATATAATTTGCAAGAAATTATCGATGAGAGGATTTACATAGTTACAATATGTATCAGATATCACTAATGTGGAACTTAGCATTTAAAACATATCCACGATCACACGATGCAAAGGAAATTTCATCATATTGCTCATCGTTGATCCTAAATTTATCATTTCATGACTATCTGCGATGAGAAATAAGAACAAAAAGTTGAGGCATCGCTTATAGATATTACAAATTTGAAAGCTCAAAATCCATTAGCGATAAGCGATCCCTCAAGGAACATCACTCATCGTGCATTTTGTTTAAGAGCTCTAGAAGCTGTCTGAGATGTGTTATATCAAAGAAAACATCGTTTCATTGCTCATGTCCAATTCAAAAATATGTACTTATGAAGAAATCATCAATGAGCGATAAAGTAAGATTTCCATCGGGACTTAAGTGGAAACTTTGAGTACATGCACCTAAGTTGTTCTAATGAAGGGGATCCCCTAGGATGGCATGAGAATAATAGGCATGAAAACTTCTAAGTCATAGAATGCAAAGGATGTAAAGGCCAAAAGGCCCTCTACTTAACCTTATAAGATGGGAAATTCATACCTAGGCAAGAGGTACCGGTCACTTGACGACATTGATAGACATAAGAGTTTTTAAAATGACCAGAAATGGGAAATATGTAGTCAACGACCAAATAGAATGTTACAAGCAATTATAATGAATAAAACCCTAAACCCCATAAAAGAACCCTACATCCAGATGTAACAAAGGTTTGAGATGGAATAAAAAAATGTAAGGTTCAATATGGGCACTCCAAATTAGTAAATTTGAAAGTGCCATCAGTGCCTCTTTCTAGGGACATTTGTTCCTTAGTGAACAAAGAGATAATTCAAATCCTTTGGAGAAGCATACTAGGTGCCTACTTCATTGGGTGACATAGTCAAAAGGTCAGCTCTTCCCCCTATTGCTCTTTTTTGACAAGTCAAACCAAATCTAATGGCCCAAGGCCATCAAAACTATAGGTCTCTTCTTACCTCTATCATAAACAAAGTTCTCATCACACTTCACTGAAGCCAGCCTAAAAGCATCACTGAAAACTACCTGATTAAACATGCTAGCATCTCTCAATAGCTCAACATATACAATATTATCAATAAATTTATAGTTATCATGCATCTGAAATTCAAGCATACTCTTAAAATACTAATTTCCATGTGGCAACAACTCATAATATTTACCATTTAAATCATTCTCAAGCTGAAAAGAACCTTCTTCAATGTTTTACACATTACCACAATGTAAGAAAATTTCATCCAGCGAAAACATATGGAACTCATATTCTACCACATGGTTGGTACAATCAAGTTCAATCTGATTATTAGTTTGCATGTCAAAGGTGAAACAATTATAAGAGCTAATAAAAATATTATGCACATCATGCAAACTATCTCCAAGTGTATGTAAAGAGATACACTCATATTTTAGCGCACACTATAACTGTGCCTTAATATGTTGGTGTAGAGAATCATCAAGAATCTCTAACCTATCATCATTCTTGCTCACTTTGATATCCATTGAACATAGCATATCAACATCTTCTACATTCATATCTTGTTCAAAAGTGAGCAATTCTAGTTCAAAAAGATAATCTATTTTTCTTTGAAATCAGCCTCCACATCCACATGAAAAGATTCATAACTAGGCTCATCTAAATCAGGAAACAGATATGTATCCAAATCTTCATTAAAATTCTAAAAATTTGGCTTATTAGATACACAAACTTCATGATTATATGTTGTTTCCAACTCATCAAAACAAATTTCTGAACTTACATCAGCCTACACACTTTCATGCTCATCATACAATGCATCATTAAAATCAAATGGTTGATTTTCATTACCCACATTATCACCATGTTGACCAACTAGTTCGTAACTGTAAGGAAGGTTAGATACCCATTCATCATATCTTACATAGTGAAGATTATCATCACTGTCAAAATCAATATGAGAAATACACAACAATTGAGGGTTACTCACATGTGCATATTTCTAATATTCAATGGTCAATATATTTGAAATTTGTTCACTACTTAATAGACCATTGTTTTGATCCATTCTTTCAACCACTTCCTCTTCTTGACTTCCACTAGAACTGCATGCATTACCAAGTTGTAAATTAGGATATACTATGATATCACCATCATCAAAATCTAAAAACTCAATGGATTGATCAAAAACTAGGCTTTTCCAATCATAGGAGATTGAATTGCTAACAACCTTGTCAAAAGCATGGCCACAATCCATCATAGAGAACAGGCTATTCATTTGCTCATTCTTGCTTACTTCTAGGTTGTTATGACAACAATCTACATCTTTCTTCATTTCATCATTAGACTGGGTACCATCATTGAGTTCGTCATTTACATCTTTTTGAGGATAGAGAAAAATGTTTTCACTATCATGAACATCAATGGAAAACATTACATCACTCTTAACTTCTTCCTTCTTAAGTATACACTTGTCTGTATTTAAAATTGAAGACATGTGATCATTTGTATTCATACAGCGACTGAGTTCATCAACATGCTTATTCACAACTGAAGACATCAGAATTTGCACATATTCATTCCTCACTTTTTCTATATTATCTAAACATGTGTAAGCCATTTGCATACTCAATATTTTAAAATCTTTTAACAATGCACTAGATCCCTCCACAAAAGCTTCAAAATACATATGAATGCAATTTGAGGTACTAGGTTTAAAATTTTTCAGCAATTAGTGAAAGAGAAACAAAAAATCTATGACTGAAAGCAATGCTTGACTCTTCATCTTGTTTCTTAAGCTACTCTAACTTTGTGGAAAAGTTAGAAGGTTCTTTTGCAAATTCTACTCTATAAGCATTCACTAGTTTATCCCAGCAAGAAAAGGACTTCTCAGGAAAACTTAAGTACCAGTTCCTAGCTCTAGCTTCAAGAGATCTAACAAAAAATCTCATCCACATATCCTAATCTCTAAATGAATGTTTCACCATGAAGCTATAAAATATTTGGACATGTGCATCTCCTTCACACACATTATATCCATTAAATCTAGGCATCTATTTATAGACTTGGCTTGGCATACTTTTAACCTTGCAATCAATCCATGACAAGTCTAATTCATCATACAATGGATCAAAATAATTAACAAAAGGTGCAAAAATTTGGCTAGTAGATCTAGTACTATTATCTCTTAATTGGGCCTGTATAGCCATCAGGTTCCTTTTGTTCAACTCTTTGATTCCCCTTTTAAATACAACTTTCCATTTCGGCCTTAGCCTAGGCTTGTTCACACTCGAGTTCCTGTACTTTGGGTTTTAAATATTTGAAGACTATCAGACTTCTGAAGCTTATTGACAATACACATCAAGGTTTCTAATGACATGGTTATTTCCCTTTGGTAATCCATAGATACATACAAATCTGGGTTTAACTAATTGTGCATAATCATAACCATGACAATATGAAGGATCACTAGGATAGTTGCTAATATGATGGTAACCTAGGACTGAAACATATGATAATGCAAATGGATAGAAATTCCTAGGATATACAAATTCATTCTAACCATCCATAGTAGAAAATTTGGGAATACTTTAGACAAACACTTTAAAAGAAACAACAATTCCATTCAATATGATAGGTTCAACAAATGAAAATATGTAGAGAACCATGTACCTTCACACCTCCAATTGCTGCAACTTTGAATAGAGCACTTTCAAGTCACAATAAAAAACAACAACCCTTCATATGTATAAATTGTAGAGCAGAGTTTCCACCTCTTTATCAAGAGAAAAACCTTTAAAGCAAGGATATCTTTCTCTAAGTTCTTCCAGAAGAGTCACTTCATAGTATTTCAAATTTGGGGCTGCTACGAATCAATTTGTAGATCTAGAACTTCTTCAACTTTTAAACTAGTCATTTCTATTTGTTTTTTACTCCTTCCAAATGGTCTTCAACAAGTTTTCACTAGAGATGCAAAGTTGCTCCTCAGTAGAGTCACCATTTTTGTTGGTGACTTGGATGGGCGAATACGATTCTATAATTTTCAATCACTAGTTACAAACTTGAATGACTCTCCGACATGACTATCTGCAACCAAAAATTATAAGTTCATTGCCAATGGAGTTGCCATTTTTGCTAGTGATTTTTTTAGAACCAAATTTAATCTCAGTCCTTACCTATGAATTTTGCACAACTCAATCATCATCAAGGTTGAGGATTGGCCAACACTTAAGTGAAGTACTTAATGCATCACTTATTCTCTTCAGGTTCTGTGAAACCTAGGAGGGTAATCCTATGCATGCTCATAATATCTCACATTAGGTCAAGAGCATTTCCTCACACAGATACACTTCCTCAATAAACTCACTTCATCAAAGGCTTGGAAGACCTTAGGTGAAAGTTTCATTTGTTTTAGGGAATGCGTTCACATATTGAAAGTTGGGGCAATGTAGTTTAGACTATTTTATGAATATGTCTTCATCTTGAATCCTAGGCCCAATTTGTTACTAGCTCAGTTGGCCGCGAGATAAACTAATAAAACAACCAGTGCCATATCTAAGGGAAAACAAAGTCATAAATTGCAATCAATCAATAATACAATTATGATTGAACATCATAAATTAATGGACTATTAGTATGCCACTTTGTAACATCTAACTCACTGTGTTTCAAAATATTGCTTCCTTACCAAATCCTATATCCTTTTCTCACAAACTAATGGCCTTATCTTAGCATTTAATCAACTCATTGAACTGAAGCATAAAACAAGCTCATTCATTTAGTGCAAATGACAGAAGACAAATGAAATTATAATTAAAAGTGTCATTCATAACTTGGAAGAAAAATACATAGGAGAGCTACATTTTAGAACTATGATTCTTCTTCATTTCTGATATTACTTTGTGAAACCATGTTTAAGATATTCATACAGTATAACTTTCACACTAAATTTTCTTTTGATATATCTACTAAAGTATCTATTTACATTCTATTTTCTTTGAGAGCATAGAATTCATTTTTGACCTATTTTGGACTCAAAATTTTGAGCTCTCTTAAAATCAGCCATGAAATCCCCTTTATAAAATAGGTGAGAAACAAGCACCTAGATGAATTACAATTTCATTTTCATTTTAGTTCATTTCAAAAACCTAATTCCAATTGACTCCTCGAAGAACTCCCCAGGTGGTTTCTTAAGCAATCATTTGGGAATAGGGTAGGACAAAAGAAAAAAAACATGTGCAAGATAGCATTAGTCATTGTCGCCATGTTCATTGTTGAAACAAAAAAGATTCCATATCATATCAGCCGGAGGATTTCCACATCAGCATGGAAGAGAAAAAGATGAACCACAAACACATGAAAATAAATATCTCATATGCAAAGACCATGGTGTCATCAAAAACAAAAACAAGGCAATGACCCTATTAAGAGTCGTCGGCATCAGAGAATGCCTAACCACACTTTTTCCTCGATGAAATTGGAGGGGTCATCACCACATTATCATCAGAGCTCCCATATGGAACTAGAGCTTGGAAGTACTGGCCATATTCTAAATCAATAACACCTTCCACATCCGAAGGAGTATCAGAAAGCACAATAGGAGAATTGTATTTCCCTAGGGAGGCCCTATGACTTTTCTCTTTCTTCCTAGCCTTCTTCATTGGCTGATCCAGTTCCTTGCCTTTGAACTTGACCACTTCTCCCGAAAGGGTTCTATTTCTCAAGTTGTGCACACTCTGCACAATTGATTTCTTCTTATGACCTCTAGCCCTCTTTTTACCCTTTGCAACCTCAGGAGAATCTTGGGCTTCCTGCTTAGTTATATCCTCATGATACTCAAATACATTGAGTAGGCTAGACCTTCTAACATGTCATAGTAGCTTTCCCTATTTCTAGAGAAAACAAATTTTAGCAATTTAAAACAGAGCTACAAGGAGACACACTTACAATTCAAACAATTGTAACCAACCTATAAGAGAAATTCCTAACCAGACCAGAGAACCCAGTTTGAAACCAACCTACTCAGGACAAGAATATTCAACTTAGAAAAAATAGGCAGCTTCTCACTCCTCTTCACACTTCACCTTACATACACTGTAGAATAGAAAGATGGTGAAAATGAACAATGATCAACCTGCATTAAATAGACAATTGGAGCATGCAGAATTAATGATTCAAGAACTCCTTGTGTGAGTGAATTGATAGCTTAACAGTTTGGCTTTGTATCTGGGCCATTGATCTTAGAGAAATTAAAATTTCATCTAAGGTGGCCATAAGCATCATTTTTTGACCATTAGCAACTTGCTCCTAGAAAATAGTGATGCTATCTCAAATGTTGCCACATTCCTCTTTAATATTGATTAATCATATGTGATCTGACAATTAGCATGTATCGCCAACTGCATCCATGTTTTTTCATTAATATCGATGAAGTACATAAGACCATTTTTTTCTAGAGAGAATATTTCCTTATATGCTTCATTGCTCATCGTTGATCATGTAATTAGCGATGAAAGTATTCATGTGATGATGTTTAGTCTATTGGATCATCCTGTTTTAAAATCTCATCAACGGTTCTCTAGTCCTTTCGCTACTTTTCTTTTTGCTTTATGTGAAATCTTTAGGATCCTGCTACGCTGCTTGTTACATCAATAGTCATCTCCTATCACGGATGCATCTTGTCCTTCATTGGCCTCATCGGTGATGTAAACATCCCCATGATGAAATATCAGCCCTTGGTTTTGTAGCCTATCCTTTGATCACATCCATCCTTCCATCATGCATTGCTAATTCTAACTTTTCACCCAGGTTCCTATCAACAATGGGAGATGTAGTGAAGGCGTCAGATTTAGACACATACACCTGCATGAAAATTAATGTTACAAAATACATCACACATAAGATCTTATCATATTAGCAAATGAAACCTTTCATAGAATACCATCGCTCACTGCTAACTTGGCACTTAAGCTTTGAAATGAATTCAGGATGAGCGATAAAACATAAGGTCATCGTTCATTGCTAATTCTCCTCATACAGTTTGCAAGAAATTAGCGATTGGTGGATTTACATAGTTACAATATGTATCATGTATCGCTAATATGGAACTTAGCATGTAAAACATATCCGTGATCACACGATGCAAAGGAAATTTCATCATATCGCTCATCGCTGATCCTAAATTTATCATTTCATCACTATCTGTGATGAGCGATAAGAACAAAAATTCAAGGCATTGCTTATCATTATTAAAAATTTGAAAGCTCAAAATCCATTAGCAATAAGTGATCCCTCAAGGAACCTCGCTCATTGCACATTATTTTTAAGAGCTTTGGTAGCTATCTACGATGAGCGATATCAAATAAAACACCATTTCATCGCTCATCACCAATTCAAAATATGTACTTATGAAGAAATCAACAATGAGCAATAAAGTAAGATTGCCATCGAGACTTAAGTGTAAACATTGAGCACATGCACTTAAGTTGTTCTAATGAAGGGGATCCCCTAGGATGATGTGAGAATAATAGGCTTGAGAACTTCTAAGTCAATGAATGTAAAGGATGTAAAGGCCCTCTAATTAACCTTATAAGATGGGAAATTCAAACCTAGGCTAGAGGGACCAGTCACTTGACAACATTGATAGACATAAGATTTTTTTAAATGACCAAATAGAATGTTACAAGAAATTACAATGAATAAAATACGAAACCCCATATAAGCACCCTAAATCCAAATGTAACAAAGGTTTGAGATGGAATAAAAAAAATTAAGGTTCAATATGAGCACTCCAAATTAGAAAATTTGAAAGTGCCATCAGGACGTGTTGTTTGAAAGTGAAAAAGTGATGTTTTTTTCTTAAATACATTTGTCATCAAGGAATTTGAAAGGAAGAAAATTCCCCCTTGTGAGGGCAAGGTAAGGACTTCTCCAGTAGGAAAAGTAGCTCCCACCTCAAAGGGAAGTTCTCAAGTTCTTTCTTTACGAACCCATGATGAAGGAAACACATTATGTTAGGAGTCATAGTCGAGAATGTGATTCTTGAAAGAAAACTTGCAAAGATTCTCAAGAAAATATTCGTTGACAATGAATATGTTTTCTAAAAATTAAAGTGTCATAGAAATGGCATTGTCTCACATGAAAGGGACAAGTCAATCAAAGAAGAGAGAAAGATAAAATGAGAGTGAAAAGACACAAAGATATCACAAACAAAGGGTATAGGGGTGATATGATATTTTAGGGCCAAATTTGCTCATAAATATATATAAGTATAATAATAGTATATAAAATGAACTATCACCAACCCCCTACTATATCAGACCATGTGAAGAATGCATGAGAAGACAAAGTGAAATTAAAAAATTGATTCAACATGGAAGGGAGGCCTAAATGCCCCCAACACTTTGCATCGTCCCCAATTTTGAAAAAATTAAATGCAAACATGGAAGAAGGTTTATGACACAAAAATCACTCTTGTATCCAAGCACCAACAAGGGTGACAAGGGTCTTTCAGGAACACATAACAAAATCACAGGGGAACACATCACAACACACACACATCTAATCTAAAGATAAAGAAGAGGCATCCCCTAATACTCATCGACCAAGAGGTCATCTGCTTCCCACTCTAGATCATCATAAGGGGAAAGAGGATGAGCATGTAGTGGTGGAATGCTAAGAGGAGGATCTTCCAACCCTCCTGCAATAAGGGCTAAGGAAGAAGGCCCCACAAGGTCTTCTCCACTAGGCTCTTATGGAGCCATGGTCAGCAATTTCATGAAGATCACTAACAAGGCCAAAACTTCATCTAGAGAGTTAAACATGCACTTTACTAGAGTTCCATGTCATACATCAATTGATAGAGAAGGTTTCACCCAAGGTTCACTGATTGGCTCACCGAATGACTCAAGAGTAGTGAAAAACTCAAGGGAAGCTGGAACTAGTTTCGTCACTAAGACAAAACAAGCTAGTGCGGGACCACCCTTCAAAGAAGGTGGGATCTTCTTACACCCTCCATTGCTGGAAGGGAAATCCTCTACCTTTTTCTTCATCGGGGGATGTGAACTCCCCACATATGAGGCAAGAGGCATGGAGGAGGAGGAGGAGGAGAAAACCACAATAGATACCACCGAAGTATTCGGTATATCCATGGGTTTAGGGAATGGTGGTATGTTCAAAAGAGACATCAACATGGGTGGCTCCACTGAAGGAGTGATAAAAACTTGCACCTTTTTGAGGTTAGGCGCACTTTCACTCATAATGGGAGTTCCATCTTTTGCAAAGTGGCATGCACAGCCGCAAGATCCTTCATCGATGCTTGCGCTCATGCACAAGGCAGTTTTTATGACTCTTTGAGCTAGAGACCAGAGGCTATGAAGGGATGGAAGGCTCTTTATTAGCCATGGGAGTGTCCACCATAGTTGTTTCTAGAGGAGGCTCCTGAATCAAAGTAGGAGGAACATATTGAGAAATAACAAGGGGAATTAGCTCTAATTCCTTGACAACAAGCCTTTACTTGTTTACTGCTTTGGGAGAAAAAGCTGTCAAAGGCTACGAAGGCTGAGATATAGAGGATTCCCCACATGGACCCTTTCCCTTTCCATACAAGTAGTACCAAGGTCCAGGTCATTTAGTAGGGAGGTCTAATATCCTGATCTTGGGTATACGCCAATTAGGAACCATCAGACTTAACAGGTAAAAGCCAGGCATATTCATCCAAAACTCTTCTCTAGAAAAGGAGTGGGAGATCCATCTCAAGGAGGGGGTAGCTTCTCTTTTCCCTTTAAAGAAGAGGAGGCAGCTGGTTGCTATGCTTCCAGAAGAGTCAATTTCGGTTGCCCCTTTCCCCTGGTCTTATTCTTCACAGAGTTCTTGTAAAGTAGATCCATTCTTGGAGGGAGCGGATAGACTGGGGTGGGCCAAACATGAACCAACAAGTATCCCCAATGGGAGACAAATGGATGGTATCTAGTGTCATGCACTATGTGCACAACACCTTCATGAGATAATTTCAAACACTTATGAATGAAAGAGGAAAAAATATTCATGGAAGCTAGCCAAGGTATGCCTAACTTCAACCTAAATAGATCCAACTCCAGAATAACATCGAAGACTATTTCTACAGGATTAGGTCCAACTAGGATGGAAAAATTTATTGATCCATATGGCTTTAGACAAAGACCATCATGTGTACAAATGGTAGATTTCATTTCTGTGTACTCCTTTCTATGCAATGAATTAAGCCATAACATCTCTACTATAATGGCATTCACTCGACTCATGAGGTCGACTGAGACCCCCATCACAATGTTACCATTGAGACGAGTGGGAATGTAGAGGGGACAAGGCTTGTTGTTCAAGGGAAATTCCTGCGACATGAATTTCACATCCGACAAGTTGATCATAGGCTATGTAGTAGGAGTAACCATCACCATGTTAACATATTCCTCGGGCCAAGTGGTAGAATCAGAGGGATTGATAATCATGTTGGAATAATGAGACGTAAATGGGTCCGTGTATATCTGCAACTCACTATTTACTTTTTCCATCAATTTTTTTGCATTTTGTTTACTTCCATCAAGACAAATGGTACCATCCTAAATTTGGTCCTATATCTTATGACACAGGCACATACACCATTTAGTATCATGTTTGTTAACTTGATGGTACTAACAAAAGGTATTCGCATTGTACCAACTAGGGTAAGGTTTGTTGAGAGGTTTAGGGTTCTCCAAGGTTATGTTCTTATCCTTTAACAACTACAATATGGAAGAATAAGGTTTTGCTAACTTTGTGAACTTTTTGTTGCATTTGAGGCCATTATCATTCATAGCGGCTACTTCATTTGCAACATCCTTACTCTTTCTAGAGATCGATACAATGGAATTCCCTTCAAATTTAGAGCACGAGGATGATCCTTTGAACTAAACCATTGTTTGTTGATATTCTTATAATGCAACACATAAATGAAAAAAAAAGGGTATTTCATAAGGGAAAAATTATCCTGCTAAGGTCTCTGCAAGTTCCCTATGAACACCTTTTGCACGTCAGAATCAGGTAGCAAGTACGAGATCTGAGAGAAAAGCATTTGGTACCACATTATGAAATTAGTAATCTTCTCATTGTCCCATTGTTTGTACTAGGAAAGATCTAAAAAGGTCATTTTCGGTCCGATGATGGCTTGGAACTATTAGAGAAACTGATTTACAAGTTGATCAAATGAAAAGATAGAATTGTCTCATAAGGAACAATACCATTTGAGCATTGTGTCCTTAAGAGATCAGGGGAATAATTTTTCCATCAATGCATCATGATGAAAGAAAATTGTACACAAGGAATTAAAGGTGGACACATGTGTTTGTGGGTCCCCTTTGCCCCCATATTTTTAAAATTTTGGAATCTCCATTCCTTGGCAGAAGGGAGTGTTTAGGATTGCTACAGGTAATGGGCTATGTCAGAAGAAGGGTTGAAAGATAGGCTGGGTAGAGGCTTGGCAGAGACTTGCCAGCTGGCTTTGCATCTTAGCCATATTCTAAATAAGAGTATTCAGAATAGGGTCTTGGGATGACAAAGGTCTAGTGGAACCTCATCCAGAACCACCACCAGAGCTACCTTTGAAACCATCAATGGGGCCACTTTCTGGGCCACTATTGGAGCCTCTGCCACCAATAGGGCCTCCATCAAATCCACCTCTACTTCTGAAGCCACCACCATGGCCTCCACTGAAACCACCTCTGCCAGCGCCACTTTCACTACTGAATCCACCACCACTACCAAAGCCTCCACCACTCAACCCACCAAAACCTTTACCACTGGAGGTGACATGAGGGGTGAAACTAAAACCTAAGGGTATCCTATTTTCTTTGATAGTTTCGGATCTCTTGGAGGTAGAGGGGATGTTGATCAATGGGACTATGTCATCCATGTACACCAATGTTGGAAGCATCGACATTCCTAACTGTATCTCATGTTCTTCGAGAGAGGCCCCCTATACAATGTTAGGGTTGTTTGGAGGGGCACACGCTTCAATCAAACTAGAGAGACTAGCCAGGAATTCTATTCCTGTTTGGTCCTTTCACACCATATACATTATTTCACTAATAACTCAAGTGGCTCTAGCCATCTTTGGGTCCTTTTCTAAGTGATTCTCCAAGTCACCCAATCATTTGATAAGGGTAGAGATATATTCTAAAGGAATGTGAACAAAATCATGCTTGTATAATGACAATGGTGTAGGAGACATAGGAGGAGTGGGGATGTGGTCGGTCTCATTAGAGAATCCTAACTCACCCCTCAACAACTGCTCCTAGGTAGCAAGACTAACAATAGATCTGACAAAAAGGCCTATAGAGAAACCAGAAGTGACCTTTGTCCCTTCCATTGGAAGGTGTTGCAAAATTATCTTAACAACGTACCTATAATTTGTGGACTAGGTTGTGATGCTCATAAACCCTAACAAAACTTAGGCTTACAAAAATCACAAGGTACAAGGGAAAAGTCTCAACTCCGATGAATAGGCAGAAGTTGATTCACGTCAGGTTCACCAAAAATGTAAGAGAGAGGGACAAACCACATCAAGGGTCTAGGTTACGGAGAGTTGAGACCAGAGGGTTGCCCTAACTTACCTCACTCTAAAAGGTTTTTTAGGACAAGAATAGAGAATGATGAGGACTATAATGTATTTCAATCACTTTGTAGATCCCAAGCTTAGGTTTGGGCTAGGCGAGTTGGTTTCTAGAGTCAATATTCTGCCTCAGACAACTCTTTGTCCAAGGATGGAAACACAGTTATATGATGACAGTGTGGTTCCCTAGTTTCTCTAGCGCATGCTAGCATCTGTATGGTTAGAAAATAGTGAAAAAAACACAAACTATTGAAAAACAAACTGACAGCCTAGCTGATGGACTTTGATAAAAATGACAAGATGATGAAATACATAAAGTAAATGCATAAATAGTGGAGCAAATAGATAAATACCAAAGTGATAAACACCAACTCACAGAAGTGCCAGTTCGCCAACGAGCTCCACATGTACTTTCACCTATACACAAGCAAGAAGAGGAAAAATGTTGGGGTTGTATAGGGGTCTACCTCAGTCAGACCCCTGTTTTGGTGTTTCCACCTCCATGAACATTCAGATAGCAATGAGATAGAAATATGTGATAAAGAGATAAAGAAAGTAGAAGTTACAATAAACACTACAAAACAATAAAATGCTACTTAGCCAAATCACAAAGGAAATGAGTGAAACGTTACCACCTCCACCCAAAAGCTCACTAGCCAATGGAGGAGAATATGGACTTGGCAAGGTCACCATAGCCACAAATATGATGAAAGGAGGTCTCACAAGACTTCAATCCCAAACTACTATGGCTTGCTTTGTACTTTCTTTGTGGAGTTGATGGGGTGTTGAAGTGTTGCTTGGGAGTGAAGAGAATGCTGGAAAATGCTAAGAGAATGCCAATCTGTTGCTTAGAGGGTGCAAGAGAGATTGTGAAGAGATCAAGAAAATTTCTAGAGACTAAAATGGAATGAAGATGGATTAATTTGAAGGAGAAGAGGGGAGAATATGCCATTTTTTGGGGCCGGTTGGTCAAAGAGAGATGTTACAAATCAACCCCAATAAAATGTATAATGCCTTTGCTAACTTTATAGATGGGAATCTGTTAGGGACAACAGCAGGCCGTACGGACTTCTATGCACCATGTGTGTGTCCCTGATATAAATTCTCTCACCAACACAACAAATAGATGCCAAGTGGAAGGAAGGTAGTTGGGTTATGTGGAATTTGGCCTTCAGATTTGATTTTCTAAGGCGAGGATGTGTAAAAGGGGAATTTGTGTAAGGGGTGCAAATTTTCTCCTATAGATAATTATGTAGACATGCAAAATTAACATTATGCATTCAATCAAGTTCATTCATCAAGGTTCCACATTAGATGCATTCATCAATTAATCAAGTTCACCTTCATTCATTCATCAGGTGATCTCATTAATTTCCATCTCCTAAAGTCATCAGTTTAAATCAAATAAATCAGCTTGATCCCATCACCCTCATTTTGATTAAATAAATCAAGCATTTTATTTAATTAGATCCCAAATTCATCTTCCATCCTTCTTGATTTAAATAAATCAAATATTTAAGTCATGAAAGTCAAACTAGCCTAATCATCATTAATTTAATATAACCATGATTAAATGCTAATCTTACCCACTTGCATTCTCTAGATTATGCCACTTGCACAAATAAATCAATTTATTGATTTATTAAATCATCATTTTCACTCAACATGGCATTTATGGGGAATATTCCCTCAAACTTGAAAAATATGACAAGTTGATTTGTCCCTCCAACATTGCATTTATTGCTCATTTTCTTGTCCCCCTCTCAAAATTTATGGCACAAATTTGAATTTGAAACTCCCTCTCATGGACACATTTCCCAAATCTTGCACATGCATCAACCACTCACATGATGACAAGTGGCCTCTTTTCATTGGCCTATTTTTTAGTCCCACATTGGTCCCTCTTCAACACTCAACATTTGAAAATCTACAAATAGAGGCTTCATCCTCAAGCAAATCCTCCACAATCTAATACAAGGTTAATCTCGTCAATGGGGAGCTAATCTTGCCCACCATCATACCATCCTCAAAGTAGTTTCATCACATTAGCTTATCTAAAGGGATTGGGAAAGGGCTATTTTCAACAATAGCACCAATCCAATATGGGATAGGATTCATTTCATGTTTTCATATGCTTGGTTTTGTTGTTTATTTCGTTTGCATTTATGAAGCATTGATGTATTATTCCATAAGGATGTCTTATTTGATTTGCTTAAAGTTTAGTTGTTCGTTTGAGCAAATGCAGATTTAGCATCCTACAAATTATAATCACAAAAATGAGATAGGTACATGCAATTCAAAATTCACCCTCCAAAACCAACAAAATTACCTTATTTATTATGATTTAGTCACTAAGGACAAGCTCTAATATCACTCCTAATGAAAAAAATATATAAATTTGAGGAAATATTCTACAATTAACTAATAATACGTAAGCATAATAAGTCACTTTTAGGGGATAACATCCAAAACTCTCTAAAAATAATACAAATTATAATATGATGATAATATACTAACCACTAGCTTCTATGTATACCCTACTTATATATTGGATGTCAGCAAGGTTGACTTATATAGCTAAATAGAACAATTAGGATTACCTAAATTTTATGTACTACACTCATCTAATGTGGGCCACATAAGGCTGATGAGTTAGTAAAAAATATTAAAATTGAGATTTTCCACTCTTAGGCATACCTAGTTGCTATTAGATTTGAACCTAATGAGACTATGGCTAGAAAAAGTGGCCTTTGGTAAAGGCTCAGTCAAAAGTGAAAAAAACTTGGAAAAGGAGAAAAATGACCAAGAAGAAATTATAGCATAGTCTAGGTATTTAAAGACTCTATCAAGACTTTAGCCCATAAATTATTCCACCTATACTAATGAGAATGATTATGCTGGCTGCCCATATTGGGATAGAAAATACCTAATATTTTTCTTCATCTCACAAACTATCTAACATAAAGGTAAAGTCTCATCTTTATCATATGTCATCTTGACCATATTAAAGTCTCTACACATGACTCTTGGAAGTTGCAACAAGCAATGAATCAGTGATACATCACCATAATAAGGATCTCTCAATAGCACCATTAGAAGTATAAATATTTATAATACTAAAAGGATGATTCTTGAAATTTAAGAGGACCCAAATCACATGATTAGTGGGGCTTGAAATTTTGTTGACTACAAGTTGAAGCCACCTAGAAGAGAGAAATGTGACAACTAATCCATGACCAATGTTGTGAATTTTTTAGAAAATAGAGTTGGTTAGAAAAATGACACAAGTAGCAACAATAAAAATATAAATATTGACCTCTTGTAAACAAGAAAATCTAGATCTAGATGTTTATGATGAATATCCCTCACTATATAATTCTTGTGGAGGCTAATGGGACATCAAACATTCCAAGAGATAAAATTCATTGACAAGAATCAAGAGTTGTCTCATAACATTTTGACTCTTGAAGAGAATAATAACGATTACACAAAAATATTCTATTGAAAAACTACTAAATTGGATGTTGAGAATTAACAATCCTCTTTTTTGCAATGTATTATCCCTCCTCTAACCACCCAACCAAGATACAAGAGCATCACATACACTTACATGAGTGAGGAAATACACAATAGATTCTAGTATAGAGGATAAGATGGATGCCAGTTGCAGTGTTTGAGATAATATTATCCTAGAAGAAGTCTCACTATATGGAATAACTTCTTTTCCCTTCTTAGAAGGGTTTAAAACCACCACTTATTCGACTTTAGTAGTTGGGTGATCAAGATTGGGCTAGGTTTTTACTTGACAACAACCAAAGTTGGCATTCTTATTTTTACAAGTTTGTAATTGTAGTCTATTTTTTTTTTCAATTTTTGAAGGATGAGCCTCAATAGGCTAAGAAGATGGTTTGACTCAAAGAACAACCAAAGGTTAGTCCTTAATTTGATGCTCAAAATATTGACAGGAAAAAAAAAAATTATTAGAGATAAGGTATAGCACATGTCGGGAGTGGAAAATATGATCAATTTGTATATCCACATTCTTTAAAATATTTGGATAGGTCAATATTAACACACAAAATTTTGTGGGTGATCTTGATAGAACCTTATGTGTTGATCCGGATAGAACCTATCAGGATCAACACATGACTTTCCAAAGAGAAGTAGTAATAGTGTTTAGGAAGTTCCAATAGGGTAAGGGTAAACTAGTAATTTTAAGCCAAACTCGCACACAAATCATCTTTTCATATTAGACAAAAAATGCATTTCCACAACTAAAAAACTAACATAGATAAATGAACATACCATGACCCATGTTTGAGGATACCCTCAACATGGCTAGCCTTACCATAGTGGAAAAGAAAGAAACCTTTGGTAAGGTTATAAAAAACATCAAGTTGGACCCATATGAGGCCTAATTCTTGCTAACCCATTCACAAAGCATGATTTTTGGGGGATTTCTCCTAAGAAATTATTGTATTAATGTAAAGTTCTCAAAATAAGGTGACATTATTTTGACATTGCATAGATATTTCAAATAAATTTAAATATGTATATATATTTAACTTAAGATGACACCACAATAACTTTTACCTCTGCAAAGTAAGTGCATTTATGAGACCAAACCTATGGCCAATCACTCTAAATACTCACTCAACTCAACAAAAGAAGAACAATTTGTGTATCACTTTTGGGCCTATTGGCGATGCCCTATTGTACAAATTATATAACTTTTTGTTTTCCATTTATTTGTAGTGTTACCCTTTGCTAACTATTAATTTTTATTATTTTAATGGGCCCCATTATAATCATGCTTCATATCCTATGACATGCATGTATGTTTAATCTCCATGTTCCCCACTTATCCAAGCTTCATGTTTATCATTGTGTAAATTTTAAATATCTCTATCCTCATGTATCATATATTTTACATTTTTCAGTCTTATACCTTGTTTTGATTTAACTTTGAACATATTATTTAACTTAATTATTCTTTTGAAGGCTTCTCTCATGCATAATTTGACTTGTTTCATACATTTTCCCTTGATGGATCCCAATTTTTTTATTAAATCCAAATAAGTGAGATGATTAATTCTAGAAACATGTTTTGATTCCATATAACAACCACACAAACCCTAAACCCAAGCTTAAACTTAACCAAATTTTATTTAACAATTCCTAAATTATTTTTTCTTATTGAAATCAAACCCAAGTATCCTTATGTATTGGATTCTTAACAATAATTATAGGTTTGTGAATCATGTTTTAAATATATATGGGGCTTACATTAGAAGAATCAAGCTATTTTTCTACTAGATTTTGGAAGTATTATTGAATTGGTACCCAATTTCTTTATTTTCTATAAGACTTGACTTCTCTTATGTTTTTCAATTATCCAAAGGTTCGGAGTCTCAAATACCATGTGATGTTTAGTGCGGCTTTCACCTAGTAGAATTTGATTTTTTAATAAAATATTATGGAGTAAAGTATTGGAGCCCATTGTCAAACATTAAGATCTAAGTGTTTCCAATCATCATTTCTATAGGTCCTAATTTGAGTGGATTTAAGCTCATTATATATTATATTTTACTCATTTTCTCGTAGTTGGAACCCAAAATTATTTCCTCCCCATGAAACCAAGAATCTATAGTAATTGTAATAGAGTAGGAGATTAAAATTTGAAGACATGATCAATAACTTTTAAAGTCTAAAATGTCTTTATTTGTGAATATTTATGTGGAGCTTAATGTTGATATGTTGTCACATGGCTTCTAAATGTTGATGTATGGGTTTTCTATATGGTATGATTATTGTATCTTAGGGTGAATTTACGATGGATAAATGACATTTCCAACTAATTTATATTAGTTTTTAAACATAAGTCTCCTTAGGAATCGAAGTCAAGTGATAATTTGAGGTATGTGAAGCATGTTTTAAATCTAAATGGAGCTCACATTAAAGGAATAAATCTCTATTATGCTAGATTCTAGAAGGAATCTCAAATGCAATGTTCACTTCCTTTATTTTTAGTCAACCTAGTGTTTCTTGTGTTTTGTGTTGACTAGAGGTTTAGTCTAGAATATCATGTGATATTTGGTTGGGCTAGAACCTAGAAAACTTAGGATTTTTAATCAAATATTATAGAGAAGAGTTTCAAGTACATAGTCAAACTTTTTAATATAGGTGTTTCTTGATATCATGTTTATGGGGCCTAGTTTGTGTGGACTTGATGTTACACCCTTAATCCTATAGTATGCATAGGGTTATGAGTAGGCTTATGTAATAGTCTTTCCACAAATCAACATAATATTTGGTGCTTCCCTTATCTTTCAAGGAAATAATCATCCTCTTGCAAGGAAACCTTGGGTTTGTGCTTAAAAGTTTTGAAAAACTACTCAAAACCTTTTTTCTATAATTTTTATGAATCTCCTTTCATGGAATGAAGCCAAGGCCAAGTTTTATTTTTCATAATCAAGACCATGAAACTTTTGATATGAATATTGGGGCCATCACAGTTGATATGATTCATAAAATTGATATCAATTTATATGACATTTTGGTGGTAATATTGGAAGTAGTTTCTACATACTACTTTCTAGAATTGTAAGCCTTAGCAAGGATATCATTGGATCTCTCCTCATTTTCCTATGTTGTCAATCTAAACTGCACCCTTTGTTGAAATAATGGATTCAATTGCTTACTTAAATATGAGAATGAATTCAAGGTGCCAAACCTCCTCATTAAGGGAAAATTCCCTCTCTAAAATCTAACCTTATTCTATTGATTTCCAAAGAAAAGGGGAAGAAAGAATGTTCAAATGGAAAGGGGTCATGCACCAATGTCTAGAGTGGTTTCTTCCTTAGTCACCATAGAACAAAGAAATGATAGACTTTATAAAAGGCTTACAAAAATCTCTAATTCACATAATCCTACAACTTATTTGAAGGGAAGGGTTAAAATACACTAGAAGGGAATGAATCCATAGTTAGCTCCTACAACCAAACTTTACACAACATAAATATGTAGAAACATTAATAATTCATTCACACATGAAGAGAACCAATCATACATGTCAATGAGATATATGAGGTAATAAAATAAATTTCTATTAAATCCAAATATTGAAGTTAGTTACACTTGCAGAAATACAAAATAATGCATGTATACTAGATAAACAAGAAGAATAAAAAATCCTTATGTTGAGTAGTAATGTGTATTTAATGCCTAATACATGAAAGTGAGAGAGAGGAGGAGGTAGTTGGGAGAGAAACTTAGCTACCACGTCTTGAAAAATATTGACATATTTTTAGAAGAAATATGATTTGAAAGGCATGGAAACACTCTCAACATCCATTTTAGCACCTATATTGTTGGAAAAGAGGATAAAGCTATATAAAAACCCTCGTGAAATACACTAGAAATGTATCCCAAGCATGGTAATTTGACAAAAGGAAGAGTTGAAAATGATAAAGGAGATGTGGGTGCCTACAATTCCTTTTGAAATATGTGGAAATGAATGTAAGACATGCCCATAGCTACAAGGATCAAGATTGGGTATATGAGAGAGGCGTTGCAACATTTATGGCTCTATAGAGGAGAGTTAAGTGTAGAAATGGCACATTTTAGGGTTTACTATATGTTATTTTGTATGGTATTGGTATTTTCCTTCTTTTTCCCTCTTTACTTAGTTGTTGTATCTTTTTTTGTTCACTGCTATTTATTGGGGGTCAGGCTTGATGCATAATATGATTTTGTAGAGGAAGAAACATTAAAAATTCACAACCCTAGCTACAACTTCTACCCTATTTGGGGTTGGGCCTCGAGCCTAAGGAATGCCTTATCGCATTCCTTCACATTCACTTTTTTGCTTTAGTTTCCTTTTTTGCTTGTGTGTCATGGGTGGATTTTGGAACCAAGAACCCATTAAGGGTTCCTAAGGTTCCCAACACACTAAGAACTTCCAAAAACCTCCCTTGTGCCCTAGACACTTCTCTTTTTTCCTTAGCTAATTTTTGGGTTTGAAAATTTGGGGGATTGAATAATGCACACAAAAGGGAAAACCACAAATAGATGCACTAGTGACACAATCACCTAGTTAAGGTATCTCAAATCAATTATCATTGGTGGGAAAACATGGGGGAGCATGAAATGTCAATATTACCCACTTTTAATCAATGGTGGCATTTGCAATCATCGGTTTATTTTTCAAGGCCTCCCATTTGTGAGTTTTTGACCCTCAATGTCCCTTTTTTTGATATCAATAGTCTCTCAAACACATTTTCTAGTGTTTCCCTAGAGATCAAAATGTTTGTACCTAGATAAATGATTTCTTAAAGCCATTTAGATCAAAACCTTTTTCTTGTCACATGGTTCTTTTGGGGGATTGGCCTCACATACCACACTATTTCACTCAAATTTGGCATGCTTTCAAGGTGTTTATTTTGTTTAGCATATGAAAAGTTTTGTGTCCCCTTTTTAAACTAGGTATTGGGGTTTAGGTTGTGACCTAACACATACCCAAAAATTTTGGGACATGGATCATGGGTGCAAGATGATGTATCCTAAGATAAAAAAAAATGAATGATAGGAAGGGAATAAAATGTACCAATGCAAGAGGAATAGTGGAAAGACTATAGCCTATGGAATGACAAGAAAATCTATAGCGTATAGATTGGCAGAAAAATTTGTGAATGTGATGTGTGGGGTTTAATGGGGGCCTTGGTCCCATTTTAAATATTGTTTGACCTATTAATCTTTTGGGATGGTAGAATATAAATTAGGGAACTTTTCTATTGTGATGATCATGTTGTGTTATGTATTTCTAAGCACTTTGTGTTTAATATTTTGTGTACAAAACCCATAAGATATTTTGATTAGTGGAAAAAACCCCATTGATCAATAGAATTATAGGATATAAACTCTTTGGTTCTTTGAGAGAACTCTCATTGAAGGGGTACATTGGAGAATTAAGGATTTTCTAAGAGTCTATGTGAGCATTGTTATTTCATATTTGTAATTGTTTTGGCTACTTTCATAGTAGTTCGTTGTTATTCATATCTATACAATTTATTATTGGTTTTTGTGAAAGTTAATTTCATACAAATTCATATGTCGATCTATCAACTTAATTACTTCTATTTGAGTATAATAGAAAATATAGTTTATACCTTTTTCTTGCTACAATTTTTTTATTTTTCATTAATAATCTAGAAAGGGATATGATAGTGGTATCATTGCAATAGTCATACTAGCTTGATATGTTTTTTAGTTGTATGCAACTGAGTCAAAGAGACTTAAGAGCTCTAGAAAGAGAGAGGAAAAAGTTAGAGGAAGACACACAAGAAGATATCTATAGAATTGGGGGCAGAGCTAAGAAGAAAATGGTTGATCAGTGTTGGCAAGTGGAAATGGGTAATTATAGTCTGGAGATATGTACACTAATATCTCTTATTTAATCTATTTATACCCTAGAGGATATAGTGAGAGAAAAGAGTAATTGTGATAGGAAATTATATCTAAAAACATTCCATATTTAACTTATATAAAGGAAACATTCATTCATAACACATATATAGATCCAATCCTATAACTCCATATACTTATAGATTCATATAATAGATACAATGGTAGGTCTTAGTCTCTACTAAATAATCATACTATTATCCTATCCTTTCATTCCTATCTTCTATTCTCCTTGATATCATATATCCTACATCTATTATATACATCTATTTTCTTTATCTCCTAGAGAGATGTGGCCCTTGTGGGGTACCTCTTGCCCCATCTTCCATGTCGACCTTAGGTTCTACAAGTCCAATGTGGTAGCTTTTAGTATTTTTCCTATATCCTACTAACATCATTCTAAAATTATGTCATGTTTTTAAGACGCGTTTTTCAGTTTCTTAAGAGGATATGGTTGTAGATGACTTTTAACTACACAAGTGCAGTGTGCCATTGTTTCTTTACTTGTTGGAAGATTTTAATGTGTCCTTAAATGTTTATGTTTATTGGATTTTATTTCGTAAAAGTGGTAGGTATATGTATTTGTTGGATTGCATTCTTTGACTCCCCTAGAGCTTCAATTGGATGTGCTAGTTTGATGTTGATGGTTTCCTTGAGCTACTTGATTTGCATCTTAATTTGTTCTCTCTGCTCTTGGATTTGATGCAACTGAGTGTGCATATTCTCTGTTTGTACCTTAATAGCTCCATCCATTTCTTTTAGTGGATCATAAAAATATGCATCTTGTACTATTTGGGCCTCTAGCTATGTGATCTAATCCTTAAATTTCTTGGTGGGGTTGGGCCACTAGAGACAAAATTGGTAAAGAAATTTTACTATGTTATACCCCCTTCTATGTTCTTCATTTTCTTCTCTACTTGTGAGTGGGTTTTTGCACATATTTTAGTGGTGTCATCTATTTTCTTTTTCATCATTTCCTCTTGTGCTTCTTGCCTTATTTTATCTTTTATTTTTAGGTCATTTTGTAGGCTATCCACCAACTAATTGAGTTTTTATTTTAGTGGGAGAGATGTGTCTCTCTGCATTTACAATAGTGAGTTTTGTAATGTGCTTATTACTTCTCTTAACTACTTCTCACTTTCAACATATAGTATTTTTTCCCTCACACTTGTATGGAATATATCCCCTAGTTAGAGATTCTAAAGTGGGAAAATATTTGATAGTTTCACTTGGGAACCCACATCTGGCAACTAAAGTATTTGTGGTGTGGGAATTGGTTATGGTTTCTTATGTTGTGCCATAAAATGTTTGATAGATTGTATGGGAGATTGGTTGTAGATGCTCCTTAGTATTTCCTTCTTGTTCCCATCATCTTCTCCACTAGGTTGGCTATTTTTTGGAGGGGATGTTGCTTGTTTCTTTGCACTTTCCTCTTCCAAGAGGGAATCATGGAGCTTTTTGGTAAGCTCTATCATTTCCTTATGTACATTATCTATTTTTGTTTTCTCTCCCTCCATTAAGGAGTCCATCTTCTATTTTATCTGAAGTTCTTTAGCTTGGGCTCGCACTAATTGTTCCTTCTACTTTATAGTAAGATCAAACCCTACCTAGATTATCTCCTTTGCTATTTTAATTGATTTTTCCCTCTTCTCCTAGAGTGCGACAATTATTAGCTCCAAAAAATCTTTAATCACTTCTTCTAAACATTTGCTAAATTTTCTTATATAATTTACTAAACTTTGTATTATTCTTTCTTTATTATTTGTATCTACATCTTCATATATATTAAATACTTTTAATTACATGTTGTGATAGATGATAGAATTTTTGTGTCCATGACATTAATTGCTGGCTATGGTTTCTCTAAGGCCTCTAGCTACTACACATCGATCATGTGCTCCATCTTCTTTTATAGAGGATTTTGTACTTCTTCAACTTCTTCCTCTTCCTCCTCTTCTCTGAAAATTTGTATTATCTTTCTCTTCATTATTTTTTGGCTCTTTCTTTGTGATTTTCATCTCTACAATCATTTGTAACAAGGTTTTTGATACATGATCTTGCACATTTGTTGTGGTTATTGTTTGTGAGGATGAGGGAGGACCTTTTGATTGTACACTAGCTACTCCATGTAACATTTTATATCTTCTTGCTATTGGTGTGATAGCTTTCAAAAGTGGTGTAGAAGAGGAAGGTTTTGTTGTCCCTTTTGGTGGGATTCCCCATCGCTTCTATATCTATTCAAGTTATTCTTCTCAAACTTCTCCTTTGCATTCTATTATCCTTGAATTCTACACACTCAATTCGTGGGATAACCCCTATGAAACTTGTATGTTTCGTAACCCATGTCCTCTAAGCACGTAAAATGAGGAAAATCCTATTTAACCTGATTCATGTTCTAATCACTCAAAAAGTCATTTTGAGTGTTAAACTTTTTTCCTTTTGAAAAAATTTGTGAAGGGTCAAAATTGCAACAAGTTTTTTGTTTTCGGATTTAATCTTTTTTTTTGCATATACAATAGCACTGAATTTTAGCACCCTTGCATATTTTGGAAAATTGCATTTAAATGTGTAAAAGCACTGAATTTCAATGAGATTGCAGTATGACCTCCACACACTTAGCATTTATTGTAGGTTTAATGAAACTTCGAGTGAATTTTATTTTGTCTTCTTATTTTTTTTAAACCCATTTTATTCCCATTTCTCCTTCATTTGAGTCTAGTTTATACTTGTTGGCTTTTGGCACAATCTTATTTGGAGTTATTACAACTTTTCTTAGGGTTTTTGCCATTATTTTTTCTATTCGTGGGTATGTATAGTTTTTTTTGCATTTTCTCTTTATTTTTTATTTCATTGATCTTATGAATATGTTTAGTTTTTTGGTTTTATGGTTGGTGTCTTTGTTGATAATCATTTTAGTCTGTGATTTCCTTTTACTGGTTTCTTTTTAGCTTGTCGCAATTGTTAATCAGGTTTAAACCCTTTGTAACCCACGTTCTCATGTATATTGTGATACCCTCATTGATAAATATGTAACAAGGTGTCACAAGTTTTAAACCCCGACCCCCTTATTATCCACACTCTCATTATTCACGTAGGTTTAAAGCCCCGATCTATGCTCACACCCAAATCTATTACCACAATGTTTCAAAGTAATGTATGGCATAGTATTTACCTACATTGCGTACTTTACAAGCGGTCAAGGTTAAAACTTCTAAACATTTTACCTTGCTCATATATTGGTCAAGATTTAAACCCCAACCAACAAACCAATACCATGAACGATATGAACTATGGCATTTAAATGTCGACTTTCATTATCCATTTCTTTGTATCTTGTCTCATAGGATTTAACACCTGCATTACACCTCAATGTTCACAGGATGTTGGTTGTGGTTTAAACCTCGATCTACATCCACAATCCACTACATCACACTTTCATTCAAGATTAAACCTCGACTTGCATCCTTACTCACAATTTTCTACATATGCAATGTTGGTATACTTTTACGCAACTTGCACTAAATTGGTTCTACCCCATATGTAGGGGAAGTACTTTTCCCTACCCTTACATCATTTTTCTCTACATCATGTAGGAGCACAAAAATTATGCGCTGTTGCACCCAAAGTGAAATACCCTATGCAATAGCGCATTTTTCCTAATATCACACTTGACAATTTTACCTTATGTAAGAGCTCAGTTTTCATCGCCTTTTCATCCAAGTTATCAAACCACTTGCAATATCTAGTGCACACCCAAAATACTAAGAGGGGGGTGAATTAGTATTCTCTTAAGCCATTCAAACATTAATTATATTTAATCACTAACGCATATTCAATTTTAGTAATGAAAGAAATCATGAAACATTCACAATGTTGCATAACACATGAACACTGTGATTTTTACATTGAAAACCCAAAATGGGAAAAACCACGGTGAGGGTTAGCTCATAGTATATTAAAACCGGTTATAGTATTTACATAAATTCTCACTGCAGGTGGACTCACTTTCCATAGAGAAAAAGATAGAAGAGAGATGGTAGCTCATAGCCTTTTTTGAACTATTACAAATGGATGAATTACAATTCCATTGAAGCACAATAAAAATACTTTATTTGGTTCTGATTCAACACTCTAACTTGCTCTTCATTCACATAATTATGATCTTCAACTTAGCATTCACAACTTAACTTCACACTGCTATGATTAAATTCACATCATATCATCACATTCAACATTTCATTTATCAAAATACCAAAAAAAATGCAACTTATATATTCACATCAAGTATAACATCAATTAGGTCAACCTAATTAGATGTAATCAATCAAAATATAACTTGTCAACTTCAATAATTTTCATCCACATAACAAACCATAATTCAAAACTCAAAACATCTTAAGATACGTTGGTATGGACCTATAATAGATCCCACATAAGATAACAACACATATTTATCCTTCGTACAATATTAAACATGTTAGGTTGGCACACATAAGAACTAAACCAAAAATCCTTTAACTGTGTATGCCCATCTCAACATGCAAACTTAAAAACTTGATACCATCTAGAATCCATGCTCTACTAAAATTTGAAAATTTATCTTCAATAGTTGAAGGCCAAAAAATCACGCGTGGAGAAGTGTGGATTCTCCCACACAAACACATTATACAAAGAATAACTATAATATGGAAAATCGAACTATATTACGCATATATCTCTATCCACTTGTCCAAACATCATGAATTATTGGAATTAGGTACATCTAACATACAACAAAATTATGTTAGAACCAGAAATTGAAATCTTCATTTGTGGAGTGGTACAAACCCAAAAACCAACACACTATTACACTAAATTGGTAGATTTGACACTTAGTCAAATTTCCACACAATAGATATTTTCAAACCAATTCATTTTTCTCAAATGTATTTCTTAACAACTTCAAAACATGTTATGACTAATCAAAATGATTCACAACAATGTTGACATGTCAATGACAACACTGCAACACATCGCTATGTACCTTTCATGCTCATTTTTCCAAACTACATCATCAATGAAAAACTTCCTCAACCTTCCAACAATCTTCCCATTTTTCATTGATGGAAACATGCCAAAAATCTCCAAACTATTTTGCAAACTACTCTCCCTCTTTGACATCAAGGGAAAAGGGCTCATGTATAACTTGTTCTCACAATCATCGGAACTCCCCTTGATAAATGTAACCATATATAAAAATTGAAAATAATATTTTGACTCCCCCTAAGTCATATACCGAAGAAAAAACCAAAAAGGTATTGGAAAACCTCTCTATATTGGCTGCATATGTACAAATAATCTGAAAAGAAATGCTAAAAATACATAAAATAATAAAAAATAAATCAATAGGAGGTGGTTGACACCTATAACTTCTTCAAGTGATATTCCTAGGATTTCCTACCATGTTCCCATTCTTTCTTAGCCTTTGTAAGTAGCCTATTCTACATTGCAAGATCAAGCAATAATTCTTCTCCCTCTTTAGGAGTAGTAGGTACCAAATTCATCTTCTTAGCTTTGTCTTCTCTTATAAGAGCTTTTGAAACAAGTATAAATTTGGGATTGAATAGATCCCTTTTTTCTCGAAACTATAGAATAGTGTGTTCTTTCTATGCTTGCAATTGAAAGAACTTATTGTGCATGTCTTCTATTATGTTTTGTGTTTCTTTGATGAGGTCAATTGTCAGATCATATGCACTTGAGGAAACATCAATTTGAGACTCAATAGAGTCCATTTACTTTCTTATACTTTGTGTGGCTTCGGGCCACTTCATTCCATATTGGTAAAGTTTCTTAGCCTCATCAACACATCCTTCTACATCCTTTAATAATTATGAAAACCTCTTATGTGCAATGGCACATTTCTTAGTTATCTCTACTATCATCTTGTCCTTTAACCTTTTCTCAACTTCTTTCTCTACTTCTTCCTTCAATCCAGATGCATAAGTCTTAAAGGAGTCAATCAGAAATTTAAAATTTTCCATACTAGAGAGTTTGGTGTTAACGTTTGATCCAAGTATGGTCTCTTGCAATGCTTTAACTACTTCTTCCATAAGTTCTCTACCCTTCTTATGTGTTTCAATTATTTCCTTTCTTGCAGATGCATGAAACATGTCTCCAAGTTGTAGCTTGTGGATATGAGATATCTTATCCAAATCAACATTTCCTTATTGCATCACTAGCTACATAGTAAGTGGGATGATACAAGTTGAAATTTAGGCTGCATTCTCAAAAGATTCTTCAAGGAATCTCTAGAGGAGCAAAAATATTCACCAGAAGCCTTAGCAATTTCCACAGCCTTTCCCTTGTCCTCTATAATAGTAGAGTCTTGGTTTTTTGCTTCTGAATCTCCATATCCATCCTTGTTCTTCTCTTCATCTTCCTCTTCATGCTCTTCTTCTTTTTCATCATCAATCTTTTCTTCTTCATTCTCTACATAATCATTCTTATCATCATCAACCTTGTTTTTCTTTCTCTTCCTTTGTAATGTTTTTCATTTTTTTCCAAAGGAGTAAATTCATCTTTTTGTACCAAAGGAGGAGTGTTGATATTTTCCATTACAATGTATTATTCAATCATTTCCTCCTCAACACTTCTCTTTGTCATGTCCTCCACTTTCAGAGGAGTGTTATCCTATACATCTTCCTTGTTTGTGCCATGCTGATGTTGAGGATCATTTTTCTACACTTCTTCCTCTACATTAGGTTCTAGAGAAGCGGTATCATCATTCACTTCTTCCTCAACTACTAGATTCAATCCTAGCTTCTATAAAATCTCCTCTTCTTTATCATTGATTTCCTTTCTGATTCTTTCTAGAACATCTTGATCCTTTCCCATAAGGGTTCTTACCCTTTTCTTAGTTCTCAGCTCCTTCCTAAATACAATGGATAATTTAGCTCTATCATCCTCAGAAAATGGAGCACCAAATCTTTTCAAGGCTTTATCTTTTAGCCTTTCATGCCCTTTTATTGCCTCTTATCTCCTTTCAAACAAAATATTCCATAAATCATCAAGAATATCCTTCTTGATATTCTGCATATCAACTTCCAATACAACAATATACTTGACTATAGCTTCAATGATGGTTTCCTTCTCCACCTCATCTGCATATTTATATAATGTTGTAGTCTCCTTCAACATCTCATTTTGCAAGATATTGTTAAATAATTCCTCCAACTTCATGGTGAAATGAGGCCTTACCGGTTCTTTTTGTTCCTCTTCTTTTCTCTTGACTGAAGTCTTCTTTGCTTCTACATTATTCTTCCTCTCCGAAGAATCCTTCTTGGCTTCCTTCTTTTCTCTCATATGGATCTTGAATGCTTCTTTCTGTCTCTCTATCTCCTCTTCACTCTCGATATCTATAATGCATATATTTTTCTTTTGGAACCCGCTTCACCTTGTGAAGCATCACTCCTCCAAAACAACTGGGGTCCTTCTACAACATTTCTACCAACACTCTTCTCTCTCATTTCTTTTTTCTTCAATATTCTCTTGGCTAGGGAAGCAAGTGGTGCATTAGTGGCAGTCTTCTTCTTCTCTGCCCTTATGAAGTGTACAATTGGAGGGTATTTTTCCCTTACTGTATGGTTGGTAGTTATCTTTCTTTTCTCTCCAATAGAAGGAAAAGTCCCAAAGGACTTTTGGATAGAAGCAAGAGTGGTAGCAATCCTACCAGATCTCCTTAAGCTTCCAGATGCTTTTGCAACACTTGAATCTTCATTAGTTCTCTCTCTATAATACTACACTCTTTCTTCATAAAGACACATTTCCTTAGCATATACATCAATCATCTTGTCCAAATTCTTCTTGATCTATGGATCCCTCTATTCCATGTGAACTTCCATGGACTTCTTCTCATAATTGCCATATCTAGGTTTTGCAGTGTCATTTGGGCTCTTCAATAAAATATCTATATAATTGTGTGTGTGAAATTTGGAAAGTTAGTAAATCAACACAAACCTTAATGAAATGAATTATATTAAAGATTCAAAGAAAAGAAGCTACTCTAATTTGCAACAAAAAAAATCTTTTAAGAACGTCTCATTGTCCTCTATTCTTAAAGATTCCTTTAACCCTTTGGCCCTCAGATTTCTATGTTCATAAAGGCTATAAGAATGACACTTAAGAAACAAGATTAGTATTCAACATGCAAGCCAACTAAGCTCCTACATGAAACTATATGATGGAAAGGCTAATGGATACTATGATGAATGGATGATGATGTTTACGATGAATGGACAAACGGTGGTGGATACTATGGTAGTGATCTATATGATTCTATATATGATTCTATATATGCTCAAATGAAAACTATGGAAAACTAAAATGATACTCCATATGCTCAAAAAATAACTATGAAAATGCTAATCTAAAATGCAAATGTGATGCAAAGGATGACATAAAATGCAACTATGAAGAAAAGTGTTAGTCTAAGATCTAACTATGATGCAAAACATGATATAAAATGTAACTATAAGACTCCATAATGCTCCCAAGCTCGAACAATATTCCTGCATGATAACTCTATTCAAAAGTGGATGCAAAATACAATGTCAAAGGGTTGTATTTCTAGCCTTTTCCAAGCATCTAGTGAGGTGGCAATGATCAACGGTCCAGATTCGAACAAGAAGAATGAACGGTGAAGATGGAGAGAATCAAGATGTTGTCCCCTTGACCAAAGCGAACATACCATTTGGATGGAAGAATCTCTTGACCAATGGGAAACATTCCATTTGGATGGAAGACTCAAGTGTGGGAATAAAAGACCATGTGTTTGAAAATTAGTGGAAGTGTGTGAGGAATAAGCCATGTGCTTTTAAAAATTGGTTGAAGATAATTCTAATTAGAAGTTAGAATTATTTAATTTCATGTGACCTTGGTGAGGTGGAACAAAAAGTTGTAGACATGTGCTTGAATTTCTAATCGAGATTAGTGAAGATTAATTAAATAAAACAAGCTTATGGAAATTTGTTTATTTAATTAATTTAGAAGAATATGATTTTAGATTTGGAGAATTTAGAATATGAACAATATAAATAAATTGAGAATTTATTTATACGTAGTTGAAATATTAATTAAATAACTAGTATTTAATTAATTAAATGTGATGACCGATTTTAAGTGTATACATTTTTCCCGTCTTTGAAGTAATGTGTTTACATGTTGTTTCAAAGAAAAATTTGATACCGATGCCCAGAAAAGTTTTTTTTCAATGCCCCAAACGACGCCCCAGACGTTGATTTTCAAGTATTGATGGATATATATGCCCCCTCGGAGATAAATCGGTGAATTTTGGAATTTTGATGATTTGTCGATGATTTGATGATTTTGCAATGATGTGATGATGATTCAACATTAAACCAATGATACCTTGATAACATACATGATTTATCTCTCAAAATTTTATTCCAAGCTTGCTCCTTTAATAGTTTTGATTAGTTGAAGCCCATTTTCGGTAAAAAAAGAAATAAATCCCACCATAATTCCCTTCATTAACCTTTAAAAAGGTAAAAAGTGGGAAAAGTGAATTCATTTGTACATTGTGATTTTGGAGAATTTGGAGAGTGGAGAGATAGAGGAAGATGGGGATCCCATATCATAGGCATCATTTCGAGCGTGTTCGCCACCATGGTCACCCTGTTGCAGCTGAACCTCCAGTACACATTATGAGAAACCTCCTTCAGTCATTTTCCCACCATTTTTGGGTGTTTTGAACTTGGTAGATAGGTGTTGTAGGCTATTTAAGGTCATTTTTGCACTTTTGGGGGGTATTTTTGCTGTTTTGGAGTCATTTTTGGGTGTTTTTGAGAGTTTTAGCGCATCTTGTGCTTGAAATGGCACATTTTGTTGATTCTGTGGAACATTCTGCACATAGAATGGCACATTTTGAGTCCCAAATGGCACATTATGTAGGTCTTTTGGCACATTTTGTAGCCCTAATTTCATGTTTTAGCCTATTTCAGTGCATTTTTCCCCCAAAATGGTGCATTTTGCTAATTTTGTGGTGCATTTTGTTGTCCTAGGGGTGTTTTTAGGGTGCTTTTTAGATTTTTCCTTGGATGATTCCTGATGATTTGCCTTATTTTTTTTCATGTCTGATGATGTGTGATTGATAAAAGTCCTCTTGATTTTGGAAATGTGTGTTGGTTATGTCAAATGTTGCATTGTTGATGTTCGTTGATGCTTGTTTAATGTTCATGAATCATGTTAATCATTGCATTGTGATGTTCAGTGATGCATTTGATTGATTTCCGTCTAATTGTGTGATGTTCGTTGCTTCATTGATGCTTGATAAGATAGTTGATGATTTGATCTCATGATAGGTGAGAGTCAAATGATAGGATAACTTGATGATGTATCGACCTTATGATAGGTGAGCATCGATGGTAGGATTGATGATGTATTGACCTCATGATAGGTGAGGATCAATGGTAGGATTGATGATGTATCAACCTCATGATAGGTGAGGATCGATGATAGGACTGATGATGTATTGACCTCATGATAGGTGAAGATCGATGATAGATTCATTGATGATTGTCCTAATTGATTGACTTGATGATTGATTTGATATATTGACTTGATGATTGATTTGATAGATTGATTGATGATCTTGATTTGATAGATTGACTAATGATCTTGATTGATCATTGTGTTAGGTCTAAATTTGATAGATTGATTGATGCAATGTTGATTTATTTGTCATGATATAATTAGGACCTTGATGTTCTTCAGTCTTAGGAGCATTTCCCAAAGATGTAGGAGATGATTCGTCAGTTGACGCAGGCTAATTTAGATATTATCATGCATTGTGGTTTGACATCATTGTTAGATATACCCTAGTCTAAGTTTAACAGGGGTTTGTTGACTATTTTGGTAGAGAGGTGGCATAGTGACCACAACACCTTTCATCTGGCTACTGGGGAGATGATAGTTACTCCTGAGGATGTGTATCATATCTTGTGAATCCCAGTGGTTGGCGAGATAGTTGTGTATGACAAAGGAGAGTAGGGCAGGATTGATGACTTGCATAGGATCTTCTAAGATGATGGTGTTTCAAGATATGCGGTCCCCTGGCAGGAGATGATCGAGAGATATGATCCTCTACCATGTGTTATGTTTGGGTTCGTTGGTGGATTCCTTTTCCCTAACCATAGGTCAAAGGGATTAGTGGTCAGCTAGGGTCAAGTATTGGAGTGTATGATGTTGGAGGGGACCAGATATGCATGGGGTTCGTGTATGTTAGCTCATTTGTATCATGATTTGTACCAGGTTGTTTATTGTGGGGGGGTGATTCTCTCTTCTATAGTTACAATGTTGCAGATATGGGTGTGGGAGCATATAGAGATCACTCAGCCAGTGGGAGATAGGCAGTGACTGGTGGGTAGACCTTATGTGTTCAACTGCATTGGTCCATTTGTTCAGCATAAGCTAGGAAAATTAGAGTATTGGAGACCATGACATAGTGCCCTTACTTGGATTGTAAGGTGTGGCCAAAGGATCAGGTGGAGATGCAATACATGTTGCTATCACAATACTTGATGGGACATACACGTTCTATAATCGAGAGATATTTGTATCTATGGGTTTGTTGTTAGTTTGGATGAGTTCAAGGGATGCCTTGGGGGGTTGCCCATTTTGTACAGCGGTGATAGGATGTTGGGGTCCTTCTATTTCATATGGTGTTGCTCATACTGAGTATTATACATTGGTGCAAGTTGTGTGGGATTATGCTCCATAGGTTGTAGATGTAGGGATGATAGAGGATTATTCTAAGTATTTCTACACACATCCCTTTCTGAGATTATCGAGTCCTAATGAGCCAGTTCCTCCATTTGATGATGATGACAGGGCACCACCTCAGGCACCGAGATGGAGGGGGGATGGAGAGGAGGAGGAGAGTGATAGTGGGGATAGAGGGGATGATGGTGGAGCTGAGGGTGGTGGTGGTGGTGGTGACAATGGTGGTGGTGGTAGCTCAGGTGTAGGGACATCAGCTGCAGTTGGTAGTCACATTATAGATTTTGTAGTTCCTAGACGTAGGAGTACTACCATTCCTCTGTTTGTGATTCCTAGGATTCAGATTGGAGTCCCCTCTCATCAATAGTAGGCACAAATAGATACATTATAGGCACAAATTCAAACTCTTCAGGGTGAGTTAGTGTAGGCTCAGGCACAGGTTCAGACTCTTCAGGGTTAGTTAGTGCAGGCTCAAGCACAGGTTCAGACACTGATAGTTGAGAGAGATGCAGCTAGGAAGTAGGTACAACAGGTACAAGAATAGGTTGTCATACTTATTGCAGAGAGGGATGTTCTGACACGACAGGCAGAGTAGGTCCAGGCCATTACTGAGAGATTACAGTAGGTTACAGCAGTTGTCGGTACATCTGATTATTTTAGAGAGATTTGACACACTACTCAGGAGGCTCAGTTTTATAGGGGTAAATATCATGAGGTGGTTCCCCCGAGCAGCAAGAGAGCTTTGCATAGTCTCAAACTATTAGCATGGGTGTTACAAAGCCATTGCCTAGAGATAAGAGAGATCTTGGTGCAGGTCCATCAGGTGGAGGAGGAATTGGTTATGTGATGCCAACATCGTCTAGGGGGAGTATGACATAGCTCCAGTTTTGATAGCATATTTTGATGTACCTTGGACATGATGTATACACTATTGTGACATTGATGATGTACTTCTTGTTTTTAGACTTTACAATACAATGTCAATTTTTATACTGATGTATCTTGTCATACTTTTGGATATCCTTGTACACTTTGACATTATGATTTATGAGGTTATATGATATGCGGCGATGATTATGATCTATGTGTTGATATGATGATAGATGTCTATGATGCATTTAATTTCCATGTTATGATGATGATTACGATATGCATTTAATTTCTATGTTATGATGTTGATGATATGATGTGCTATGGATGCATTTAATTTCTATGATTATTTTTGATGATGGTATGTTATGTGATGGATTTTATTTTTTGCACTTTTCCAATGCAAATAAATGATGTAATGAATGAATGAATGTGTATATGAAATGATTGTGTGATGGTACCTAATTCTATGAGAATGTATGCAATGATGGATGATTCTATATATTTCATGGATTTGTGCAAATGATGTTTTATGCTATGTGAAATGAATTTGATTATGAAATAATGATATGTAATGAAATGTGATGTTCATATCGATTATGTATGGATGAGATGATAATGAGATATAATGATTATGTGAATGATGTGTGATGTTTTGTAATGATGAATTATGATTATGTGATGAAAATGATTATGCAAATGATTATGATCTAGGGTCTTAAGCTTAAATGAGCGAATCTATCCAACTTCCAAGAGTTGTGGGAAGGTCACCGTTAGTTGATTCTTTGTTAAATTAAGCTTCACAAAACGTGACATATTTCCCAATTCTTTTGGAAATCTAAAGAGACTCACTCATTTAAGCTTAGTGAACCACGTTCCTAATGCCACTATATGAAATGATTTTGTTTATGTAAATGAGATGTGATGCACGTATTTTTGTGTTTTCTGATGCAAATATTATGATGTGATGCATGGATGAATGAATGATATGATAATGTTCTCTAATGTATGCAAATGATGATGCAACTAATGTGCAACTATATGAGAATGATGTGCTTTTGGTTGATGTCAAGTGTACTCAATCCATTGATAATAGAGATAACATCCTTATGAAATTGTTGCTGCTTTGGAAACTCTATAGATATAGATGCAAGCTAAACATGGATGCAATCTACTCTAATCATGCAGATCTCATATGCAAAAGTTGTCATTCACAACAGCCAATTTGTCATGCTTTTTATAATCATTTGAACTTTAAAAATGTTGAAAGTGAGTACAAGCATCAATGGTATATTTAGACCATGATGACCTAAGTAGTACTTCCATGATGTTTGATAGTGAAAGTTAACACAAGCATCTAAGTATAATTAAACCAAGATGACCTGAGTATTTCTTGTGTAAATAGACAAGAGTTAACTGGTTTCCTATGCAAATTCAGAATGTCATCAATGATACTTTGTAGCACACGTCTTGTGACAATTTGCACAGTAATAATGATCAACTCACAGACAACAAACAAAGAAAATTCATACTCTTTCCTAGCTCCTCTAGTTCGATACATCATCGAGGGGCTCTAGAGATATGATAACAAAACTCCAAGTAAAACAATTGAACATTTGTGTTTAATGTGATAAAATGTGATAAACCCATGATTCAGAAAGAACATCATCCATTTGAAGTTCATTTTTGCTTTGATTGATTTGGTTGTTTGATTTGGATGGTTGATGTGTTCATGTTTGTGTGACTGTTGTTCAATGTTGAGTTGCACTATGATCATTGTTTTGGGTTGTGTTTTCCCCACTGCTATTTGTCTATTGGTTCAAGCTCAAAGTTTATTTTCCCCCAGTGAGTTCACGATTTTTCCCCCAATCTAGGGTGAGACACGACCGTGATGCCAGGATATGTACATGGTGCTTTCCAAGGATAGGCAGATGGATTGGCGAAAGCAAATGGTCAGCATGCTCAAATAGATGGAAAAGCTAACATATCACAAATAGCGCCTGTTGTCAAGTTTTCACTACTTGTTTTTATTGCACTTTTTCATATTTTTTTGATTTTTTTGATCTTTTTGATTTTTCACTTTTTTTGTTTTTTTTGTATTTTTCATCTTTTTCCTATTTTTTGTATTTTTTATCTTTTTCTATTTTTTTGTTGTTGTATTTTTTTATCTTTTTATCTTTTTTTTGTTGTTGACAAGACACCTATTTGCCAGGTTTTCATCAAGGCAACCATTTTTTTAGGACATTTTCTAATGTTTATTTTTTAGGACCTTTTTCCGATGCACTAGATGATTCAAGTGTAGAACTTCTTGAGATTCAGGCTATTGAGGAGTTCATCAAAAAAATCCCCTTCTGGTGTGGACAACTGATATGCTCCTGATCTAAAGACTAAGACAATGACAAAGGGACCTAGCTAGTTTGGTTCAAATTTCCCCTTCTTCTCTTAATCTTGTTGATTACAGGGATTCTCTTTCAAGACTAAATCACCAACTTGTAATGTTCTAGGTTTTAATTTATGATTGTAGCTTCTGGATATCCTCTATTGATATTCATTTAGGTGATCCACTGCATGCTAATGACACTCATCCAAGAGTTCCAATTCTTATAACCTAGACACTCTGTAATCCTCATCTGAAATGATCCCTTTTAGTGACACACATAGTGATGGTAGTTCAACCTTAATAGGTAGTATGGCTTTTGATCCGTAGACTAGAGAATAGGGTGTAGCTCCTGTCGGGGTATGGATGCTAGTTCTATAAGCCCATAGAGCAGGGTTTAGTTGTACATGCCAGTCATGTCCAACATTGTTGACGGTTTTCTTTAATATTTTTTAGGATAGTCTTGTTTGAGGCCTTTTCTTGGCCATTTTCTTAAGGATAATATGGTGTAGAAAACCGATGTTATATGTGAAATTTCTCACAAATTTTTTCAATGTCTTCATTTTTGAAAGGTCTTCCATTGTCAGTGATGATAGATTGAGGGATGCCATATCTACAAATGATATAGTTTAGGATGAAGGAGGAGATTTTTTTTCCTGTGATGGTGGTTAGAGGGAAAACTTCAATCCATTTCGTGAAATACTTAGTGGTTGTGATAATGAAGTTGTGTACATTTGATGAAGATGGATGAATCTTTCCTGCAAGGTCCAATCCCCACTAAAAAAAGGGCCATGTTGATGCAAAAAGGTGAAATTCCTGTGCTGGTGTGTGGATGAGATTTCCATGAATTTAACACTTTTGGCATTTCTTGATGAACTGAAAAGAATCCCAAATGGAGGAGTTTCTTAGCTAAGGTTAAACCACTCAAATGAGTTCCCAAAACACCTTCATGTACTTCTTGTAAAGCCATTTCAGACTCGTCACATTCTAGAAATTGGAGGAGAGTTTCGTCAAGACCTCGTCGATAAAGGAAATTCACGATAAGGGTGTGTCAGGCGGTTTGGCGAATGAAGTTTCATTTTTTATTACGGGATAGATCAGGAGGAAGAGTGTTATCTTTTAGGTATGTATAGATCTTCCCATAGAGGGAATTTTTAGCCTCAGCTAGATGGTAGATAACTTGGGACTCAGGGTTGTCATAAGATGGGACTCAGAGTTGTCAATAGATTCCAATGATCAAGGCTTCATATTCAGTTATGTTGTTGGTGCAAGGGAACATCAATCTATAGGAATTGGGAATGCTATGTCCTTGTGGTGAGATAAACAAGATTCTGGCTCCTGATCCATGTTGTGTATAAGAACCATCAAAGTACAAGACCCATTGTCATGTGGATACTGTTAGGACATCAACATCTAGAAACTCAATGTTCATGGGATGATTGTCTTGTAATGGTGCTTCAACTAATTGATATGTGATTTCTTGACCTTTGATTTCCTTTCTATCCACATATTGGATGCCAAATACACTTAGCATCATGACCCACTTAGCTAGTCTTCCAGTTAGATTAGCTTTGCTAAGAAGGTATTTCAGGGGATATATCTTGGCTATTAACTTGATGGTATGGGTGAGCATATAATGTCACAATTGTTGGGTGGTGAACACTATTGCCAGACAAGCCTTTTCAATGAAGATTTAATTGATCTCATAGCCATTTAAATTTTTTCTGATATAATAGATTTCCCTTTCTTTTCCTGTTGAATCCTCTTGTGCTAGCAAGGCTCCCAATGATATCTTAGTTGTTGCTATGTACAATAAAAGTGGCTTTCCTTTTGCTGGTGGTATCAAGATAGGTGGACTCATTAGATATTGTTTCAATTGATTGAAGGTTGCTTCATATTTTTCATCCCATCAGAAAGATACATTCTTGTGGAGCAAGTGGTTGAAGGGGTGAGTTTTGTCAGCCAGTTGTGTGATAAACCTCTTGATAGATTGGAATATTCCTTGCAAGGATCTGAGTTGGTTGATTTTTTTAGGAGGAATTTCCATAATGGATTTGACCTTTGCAGGGTCTACTTGAATTCCTTTAGCCAACACAATGTACCCCAAAAGTTTAGCAAATGTTACACCAAATACACATTTCTTGGGATTTAGTCTCACATTGAACTTCTCTAATCTAGTGAAAATTTTGTCTAGAATTTCTAGGTGTCCTTCTCTAGTGTAGGATTTTTCCAACAGATCATCTACATAGTCTTCTATAAAAGTGTGCATCATGTCATGAAAGATGGTGGTCATTGCTCTCTAATATGTGGCTCCAACATTCTTCAATCTAAATGGCATGACGTTCCAACAAAAGGTTCCCCACGGACAGGTGAAGGTTGTCTTATCTTGATCCTCAGGTGCATTTTTTATCAAATTATACCCTTAAAAGCCATCCATAAGCGAGATTATTTCATATCCAGTAGTCAAGTCTACTGTGATGTCAATGTTAGGTAGAGGAAAGTCATATTTTGGGAAATCTTTGTTGAGATCTCTAAAATCTGTGTAGATTATGATGCTTTTTTTCTGGTTTGGAAATAGGTACAATGTTAGAAATCCACTGAGCATAGTCAATAGTTCTGTTAAATCCCACATCCAGTAGCTTATTCAATTCCGCTTTTACCAATATGCTAATATGTGGATACATTTTCCTTAATTTTTGTTTGACTGGTTTTACCCCTGCTAGTAGTGATAAGTGATGCATGATGAGTTCTAGATCAATCCTTGGCGTGTCAACATAAGACCAAGGAAAGTTTATTTGTCTTTCATTGAAGAATTTGATGAAGTTCATTTTTTCTTGATCTGTCAAAGATTCTGCTAGATGGACAGTCTTTACTATTTCTTCATTGCTGATGTTGATAGACAGGGTGGGTTCAACCAATAATTTAGATCATTCTTGAAAGTGTTTGGGGAGTGTGTCAAATCTTCCATCCTTCAGTGCCTCAGAGAGGTTTCCATTGTTGGATACACTCTTTCTTTTTACTTTTTCTAGATCTGATACTGCCATTGAATGGTTTTCACCATCAAATCTATTCCTTGTATTATTCATTTTGTAACTAGAAAATTTGACACTCTCCTAGTTGGAAGCTTCGTTAGAATGTTCAATGGTTGAATTTGTTTCAGGATTGGCGGAACATAGGAAGTTGACAATGGCTTCGTCATTTGAAAAGATGGGGATGTCAGATGGCTCAGTTTGATCCCAATCTATAAGTTTGGGATGTACCAGGGGTAAAGAGTCATTGGATTGGTTAAAGTCAGATGCAATAAGGGTCCCAATGGTAATGTCTTCAGATTGTCCAATAGCAAAATCAATTTCTATAAGGTAACTCTCCTCTGAATTATCTGTTTCACTCAGAACCTGATCGTCTTCACTGGAGTAATAAATGTGTTGTGATCCTATTTCAAGTGGTCTATAACATGAACTTTGACCCTCCTCATGTATGGGTGTATACTTTTGGACCACATCAATTTCCTTATCATGACAAGACTCTTCAGATAGCGAATCCCACTCATATTCATTGGAATCAAATTCATGAGCATCACTAGTTTGTAGTTGTAGGATTCTTTCAACAATTTGTTGTCGAGTTTATTCTCTTGATTCTTCTCTATACCCCAATCCTATTTTATCCTTGGCTTGCATTGTGATAGGTTGTATTGGTTCTATGATTCCTTCTTTCCTTTTTCTGATAGGACCTTTTCCCTCATATCCCATCTTTTCCATGATTGTCTTTCCTTTTCCATACTGCTTTGTCTGTACACTTGAGGTGGATGCTTGTGATGATTCTTCATCTTTGTATAACCAGTTTAAAACCTCTTTATCATATGACTCATCCACTAATGTTCCTACTCTTACAAAGGTTCCATCAAATAGTGTGGTTGTTTATGATTATTTTTGTCTAGATGTTGATGGTTGTCCATATGACTTTGGAGAAGATGAAAGTTGTGATAAACATAAGGATTGCTGAAATGAGTATTCCCCCATTCCTTTTTCTTTCAATTGGATCTTGGCCACTTGTTTTGATAAGGATTCAAGTTGACCTTCCTAATTTTTTGGAGTAGGATTTGAAGTAATTCTTTATTTAAGGGATTGGCATTATCGATATCCTTATCCTTTGATTGGTCTTTTTTCTCAACCCACTTTGACAAGGCATTTAGTTGTTTCCCATCATTTGATAAACCTTGAGTTGGATCTTCCTTGTTGTGTGGTACAAAAGTATCCTGGGTAGTCTTGAGGGTGTTACAATATTGGGGGTTGTTTAAGTTAGCTGCAATAGTGATTTCCTACCCATTGAATGAGAACGTCAAACACTGGTGATATGTTGATGGTACTTCTTGCATGTCATGAATCCAAGGTCTCCCCAAGAGTATGTTGTAGGTTAACTCTTTGTCTAACACCTAGCATACTATATCTCTGACAACTGGTCCCACTTGAATAGGTATCACTATCAATCCTTGTGAAGATCTCTCCTCATCATCATATGCTTTTATTGTGATTTTCCTTCTAGGATCAATAGCATTTTTTGAATAGCCTAGTGCACAAACAAGTTTCAAAGTACAAATATTCATGCCAACTCCTCCATCTATTAGGACACATTTAATGTGGTGTTTATGAGTTAAGACCTCAATGTGTAGGGCAGCATTGTGGGGATGATTGATAGATACAACATCATGTTCAGAAAAGGATAAACAGTGTGATGCAGTAAAATGTCCCACCATAGTCTTGAATTGGAAAACCTCTATATTGTTTGGTACCATGGTGGAAACTAGAGCTTGTTCCAAGATTTCCTTGTGAGCGGGTGAGATCTTGAGAAGTTCTAATATGGATATCTGCACGGGTATCTTTTGCAACTAATCCACTATGTTATATTGGGTTGCAGGGATAGAAATTGATTTGGACATAGGAGTAGCTCCTTTCAATGTTACTTAGCTTGTCCTCATGTGATTGCATTGACAGGTGTGTTGACTTGTTGCTCTCTTATTTTGATAACATTGATTTGATGTGAGGTAGTGGCAACATCATGGTGATGATTTTCAATTGCAATGATGTTTTGTTCATGTTCAATGGTGTTATTGTTGGTTGAGTTACCATTTTCAATAAGATCTAATTTTTCATGGGTTGGATCATCAACCATCTCAATATGCAGAATGGTGGTTTCATAGACATAGTTTATGTTTTTTCCCTTGTTATTTGATGACAAGGACTCTCCTTTCTCATAGTTTGGTAGAGGGTTCTTGAATGCCCCATGATCATTTTTTTTTGAGGTCCTTCTACAAATATTGTTTTGTTGTCAATTAGACCTTATATCAAGTGCTTCAACTGCATGTAGTTGTTGGTTTTATGTGTCTTGTTGAGATGAAAGTCACAGAAGTGAGCATCATTCCACCATGGAGGCTTAACTTGGGGTTCCCAATTTTTTTCCTCTGCTAATGTTATGACTTTAGCTTCGATAAGTTCCTTTAATGTTGATTTTGATGATTGTCCCAAACGGGTGAATCTCCTTTGATTTGTTTGATATGATGATGTTCTAGATCCATCTTGATTGTTGCTTTGGTTGATGTTTTGGTTGTTGCTTTAGTTGTTTCCTTGGTTGTTGGGGGGATTTTTATTCTGATTAGTTTTGGTGGTGACTGCAGTTAGGTTGAATATAGGTTTTGCATTTTGAATTTCAACTACACCATTGTTGTTTCCAATGTTCTTGTTTTATTGCCAAAACTTGGGTTTGTCACCACCATTGTAATTGTTGGAAGAGTTTGATGAGTTGTTTTCATTGTATATCTTGATGACTCCTCTCTTGACTAAAGCCTCTTCAATTTTAATTCCATTTTCAATAAATTTTTTGAAGGTTGGGGGACATTGTAATTCCAATCTATAACTCATCTCGTCATTAAGGTTTTCAATAAAGATTTCTATCTTTTCCTTTTCGGGTACAAGATGAGAATATCGTGCAAATAACCTTCTCCATTTTTGCAAGAATACCAAGAATGATTCACCCTTATTTTGTTTCAAATTACAAAGATCTTTCATGGTGATGTCATGTTGGATGTTGTAAGAAAATTGGGTGATGAACTTGTTGACTAATTCCTCAAAGGTGTTTATTGGTGGGGTGAGTTTGGAGAACCATTCAAGACAATGCCCACCTAAGCTTCTTGGGAATAATCTCATCAAATATGTTTCCTCATATGAAAATTCAAGACTCATGGTCCTAAATTCCCTCACATGATCTATCGGATCAGTTTTTCTATTGTATTTGTCATGCTTTGGGAACTCACAGTGTTTGGGAAAGGGGATCATGTGAATACTTTGATCAAATGAATATGGAAAAATGTCTTGGATCAAGTATCGTTTTGAGGTTCCCCTTTGCATATCAAGAATATGTTGTTGAAGGTTTTTCAGTTGGTGGGTTAGGGCAACCACTTGTTCGGGATCATTTTTGCACTTTTTGGGAGGTGCTTTCAATTGATTTACATCAAAGTCATCTGACAATTTGACACCTTGTTTAGTTAACATAAGGAGGTATTTTTCCCCATTTCTTTCAAAAAAAATTCTAAACATTTGTGGAAATTGGGGTCTTGTTCAACATGTTGGATATCTTCTTTGGTTATTTCCTCCCCTTCAGTGTTGTTGAGTCCATGAAAAGGATTCTCTTCAGCTTCCACCATGGTGTTTTGTGTTTCACTATTTTGAGCTTCGGTGTTTTGAGTCTCAATGATTGGAGTTTCAATGGTTGGAATTTCAATGTTTGGAGTTCCAATGGTTGAAGTTTCAATGTTTATCTCTTTAACGTTTTGATTTTTGAGTCCTTTTTACTAGATTTTTTTTTTTGTAACCTTGTTTGAATGGGCATACAAGTGTTATAGTTTAGACTAAACTTTGATCTATTTTTTGGAAAAGTACCAAGGATTACAACTAAGTCAAATAGAATGACAAATTCTAATGAGACTAGGTTTGATTTGACTATATAGCTTCATTTCGTGATGAGAGGATGATAAATCCTAACGATGAAACTAGGCTTAATAATCAAAGGTGTGATAAATTTGATGATTTTGGTACTTTGAGATGTTAGATCTTGGTTTAGGTTGGAAAATTACACTTCTAGAGGTCAATTTTAACAATTTTAGACTCTAAGGTACCTAAGGAATGATTTCAAACTTGAGAGAATTCTAAAATTTTGGGTTCAAATTCTGAAATTGGAGAAAAAATTTCTTCCTATACGAGATACTCAAATCTTTGTAAAAGTCTTGGAATTTGACAATAGTAAAATGAGTACAAGTTGGGATTGTTATTTGAAGCTCTTTTGTAGAAATTGAAGACCAACCTCTCTCTAAATTCGTAGAGTGTTAAGAGACATTTTTTATGTTCTCTTGGACTAAGAACTTTGGACTTGGGTTTCTAGATTTTAATCTTTTGTGATTTAATCATTTGATAAAGCACATGTTTAGAGTTTGTTGTACCTAAGGAATGGTTGAACACTGCTGAGAATTCTCAGGATGGGATTGACTATCAAACAAGAGATGAATCTAGGTCAATGATTTTGTGGTCTGCAAAATGCCCCAAAATAGAGACAAAATGCACCAGAACAGGTGCAAAATGTGCTAAAATAGGTGCAAAATACACCAAAACTAGTGCAGAATGTGCCAAAACAAGTGCAAAATTTGCTAAAATAGGTGCAAAATGTGCCAAAACTAGTGCAAAATGTGCCAAAATAGGTGCAAGATGTGCCAAAACAAGTGCAAGATGCGCCAGAAGGCAGGCAATATGCACTAGAAAAGTTACAAGATGTGCCAAACTAGGAGAATAACACTGTTTCTTGGAAGTTTGTTTGATTCTTCAAATTTTCCAGTTAGAGACTTGGTTGTTTGGATGAATGTTTTTCTAAATCAAGGTTTTCACTTTCAACATGTGATGTTTGTGATTGAATTTTTTTTGAAAACACTTTGATAAAGACACATCAAGTAATGTACAATCCTAAGGCTGTGAAAGACTATATTCTTTTGGATTCCTCATAGGTTTTACCCCAACCACATGTATTCTTAGTGGATGATTAGATGCTTGACCCCACTAGCTCCCCTCTATGGTACTCACTTCTATGGGGCAGCCAAGCATCAATACCCATGAATCTCCCATGGCATATTTCTCATCTCTACTAAAAAATACAAGAATTTGGATTCCTTTGCAACGATCGTTGCTGCACCAAAGAATAGATAAAGGTTTTTGGCCAAACTATAACAAGGGTTGTAGTACAGACATTCTATTCGTGGGGGATAATCCATGTGGCGAGAGACCATTACTGCCCTTCTCATCGGAACTATCCTCGTGATACTTTCCTTTGTTCAATTACCCACATTTATATCCCAGTTGGAAGTTGCTTGGATTTAGCGTGTTACCGATTGGGTCGTTCCCTTGGGTGATTACATTTTCCCACAAGGCAGGCCCTCCAAGATAAACAAAAGCAAGAAAACATACCCATAGTTTGATCAATCTTTGTTTTGTGTAAATAAAGAGAGAAAACACATGATATACTCAACTCACACCCGCACACAAAAAGTGAATGGGTCTGGCTTTCTGGTCACCTAGTTAAGGGGAGAGCATATGCCTACCATCCATCAAGCATGAAAGACATGGTGTTCATTAACCTTTTAATTAAGCTATGTTCCTAACTTAACCAAAAGGAAATAATTAAATCACTTCTATCCCCTATAATATGTCAATAGTTTGTGTTTGATTCTTTGACAGGGAATGTGAGAAACCTGCAAAACAAAAACATAGAGTATTAGCCTTTAGATTTAGTGAAAAACAAGGAAACTACAAAATGCACCAGAACAAAGAAAAAATGCACCAATCTAGAAGAAAAATACACCAAAACACATGCAATATGCACCAAAACTAGTGCAATATGTTCCAAAACTCATGCAAGATGCGCTAAAACTCAAAAACCATGTTTTGGAACCCTGGTGAACTTTTCTAGAAACTTGCAAAATGTGCCATTTATCATGCAAAATGCACCAAAACTCATTCAATATGTGCTAGAACAGGTGAAAAATGTGCTATAGAGCTTGCAAGATGCACCAAAACAAAGACAATATTCGCCAAAAGATATGCAATATGCGCCAAAAGTCTCACATCTGAACCTGCGAACATAAATTTTCTAGAATGTTAAAAAAAATGGGGCAAGGCCCCATGGTGGGCGCCATTTTGTGTGTGTGTGAAATGTGGAAAGTTAGTAAATCAACACAAACCTTAATGAAAAAAATTATATTAAAGATTCAAAGCAAAGAAGCTACTCTAATTTGCAACAAAAAAAATCTCTTAAGAATGTCTCATTGTTCTCTATTCTTAAAGATTCCTTTAACCCTTTGGCCCTCAGATTTCTATGTGCAAAAAGTCTATTAGAATGACACTTAAGAAACAAGACTATTATTCAGCATGCAAGCCAATTAATCTCCTACATGAAACTATACAATGGAAAATATAATGGATACTATGATGAATGGATGATGATGTTTACGATGAATGGATAAACAGTGGTGGATACTATGGTAGTGATCTATATGATTCTATATATGATTCTACATATTCTCAAATGCAAACTATGGAAAACTAAAATGATACTCCATATGCTCAAATTCTAACTATGAAAATACTAATCTAAAATGCAACTATGATGCAAAGGATGACATAAAATGAAACTATGAAGCAAAGTGTTAGTCTAAGATCTAACTATGATGCAAAACATGATATAAAATGTAACTATAAGACTCCATAATTCTCCCAAGCTTGAACGATATTCCTGTATGATAACTCTATTCAAAAGTGGATGTAAAATACAATTCCAAAGGGTTGTATTTATAGCCTTTTCCAAGCATCTGGTGAGGTGGCAATGATCAATGGTCTATATTTGAACAAGAAGAACGAATGATGGAGATGGAGAGAATCAAGATGTTGTCCCCTTGACCAAAGACAACATGCAATTTGGATGGAAGAATCTCTTGACCAATGGGAAACATTCCATTTGGATGGAAGACTCATGTGTGGGAAGAAAAGACCATGTGTTTGAAAATTGGTGGAAGTGTGTGAGGAATAAGCCATGTGCTTTTAAAAATTGGTTGAAGATAATTCTAATTAGAAATTAGAATTATTTAATTTCATGTGACCTTGGTGAGGTGGCACAAAAAGTTGTAGACATGTGCTTGAATTCCCAATCGAGATTAGTGAAGATTAATTAAATAAAACAAGCTTATGTAAATTTGTTTATTTAATTAATTTAGAAGAATATGATTTTAGATTTGGAGAATTTAGAATATGAACAATATAAAGAAATTGAGAATTTATTTATACGTAGTCAAAATATTAATTAAATAATTGGTATTTAATTAATTAAATGTGGTGACTGATTTTAGGTGTATACAATAACCAATAAGATATACTTTTGTCACCTCATAACCCAGTTTAGGAACCAAAAGAATTCTTGGTATCATTGCCTCCTTAATGCATTGGTTTGTAGATACAAGGAATGTGATCATTTTTCTATCTCTGAAAAATTATCCTTGAAATTCTCTCTCATGGATTATCTTCTAGAATACTATAAAGAAAGCAGTAAGCACATTATCTTGTGCTTTTAAATCTCCAAGATTGATCATATGATTTTTAATTTGATGTGCAACCAGCCTTCCTCTTATCTAGGTTACACTTCTAATAATGGGAAGCTCCTTCAAGAAACAAAAGAGTAAGCACATGACCAAGGTGTCATACTTGAACACATATTTCTTTTCCTTAGTCTACTTTAAATTCTCCAATAATTGTTTCCTAAGTGACTCACATAGGTCATAATCTACACCATTTTCTACCATCTTAAATGCCACAGTGACTACGGTGGAAGATATAGAATTATCTCTATTTGTATAATAAATTTTGTAACCAATCATCATAGTTGTGTATCTTATAGCAGGATTCTTAATGGGATTTACTACAAGAGTTCTCTTGTCATATGCTGCACCTATTTTCTCCATAACCACATCATTTTTAATGGACTTCAAAACAAGGACGGGTCCAGTGGAGTATAGACTGGTGAATTCCCTTATTACTTCCTTGGTGATCATATTTGGTATATCAGTCCAAACAAATTGATCATGTATTCCGCTCAAAACCATTTTGATCCATGTGATATAATAAAATAAATTAGGGAACCGTTACCTCACATCTAGTTTCTTCTCAACTAAGTTTTTGTTTTTTTTTCTTAAGGGTGAAAACTCATTTCCCCATATATCACTTAACTTGGTGGGAGAATTCTCTTCCATTTTCCATGAATGTAAACCCTAATATCTTCAGTCGGTAAAACCCCATATGGAATATGTGAAAATGCGTCTAATGGGTCATCATCTATGGCATTTACAGGATATAATTTGAATTTTCATTGTGGCTTTTTTGTAACCTCTATAATCCTCAATGTAGCCATTGCAAAATAGATTTAAAATTGTTTCCAAGAAAAGTTCTTAAGAAATTAGGGTAAATAGATTAGTAAAATACATTTTCTACACTTGCTGAATTAGGGTTTTGATGCATTGAAACATAACTCACCTTGAACACTTTGAATTATATCTAAGCCATTGCTCTAATCCTTCTCAAATGATTTTGTGAAATGATTTAGCCTTAGTGAATTTACTTATAAGATTTTTATTTGACCTAATTTTGCATTGAATGCTTTAACCCAAAAAGTTGGCAACACTTTATTTGTATATGCAGATAACTTCTGAAGCTCCACAAAATTTTGCATCACCATTTTTTCTTCCACAATCTTCACCAATAGACCAAGCATGGTGATCTACATCATATATCTTCATGCTCAGACCTCTGCACCTCTTTTCCAACAAGGGACAAAAGATATTCATTAAAGCTCCCCCTAAGCCATAGCTCTTAGCTTAGTTTTTGGAGGAAAAATCTGCACCAGAGGATGGTACAAATTCTCCCTTGTCTTTCATCTCTTATTTTTCCAAATATTTTCCATTTCCTTCTTTGCTTCAACCAGATCAACCTTTTTAATTGGTTCATTCCTTTTTATCGGATTATCCTTGTATTTTTGCTTCTGCAAAACTTGGCAATGTGTCCAAGTCTACTACAATTGTGACATGTGATATTCTTTTGAACAGTATTCCTTCCATTCACTCTAGATGTGCATTGATTAGGGGTATGTGCAGGATCATCATGGAAAAAATTGGCCCTTAAGTGGCAAAAAAATTAGTAAATTCAGAGTTAGGCAACTTGACATAAAAATTTGAATAAGTTATCTATATTATTTCAAAAATATGTAAGAATAGAATCTGTAGCAAATTGAATGTAGTTTCTAAACTACTAGGTTTATTTAAAAATAAAATCTATTTGGTGAAAAATTGAAATTTCAATGCAGTAGTACTTAAATTTCAGGGAAAAAATAAGTAGGTGTCTGTATGACCACCCTAACCACAATAAAATGATAATATTTTTTTATAATATTTTAGATATAAGTAGAGGACTCATGTCTGATGTGATGCATATTTATTTGTAATTTTTTTCCAAGTAGATAATTAATTATGAATTTTTTTATTACAACTTTTAAAAAATATAAAAACCCATATGTCTGACCACCTTAACTTGGTCAAAACTTCATGAAATTCATTTTTTTTAATCCTATAGTATGTGAAACATAGAATGTGATGCATGTTTCATATTCAAAAAATGTGACTCTTTGAAAGCTATAGATGTTTTTCAATCAGCCTATCAATCATGACTTTAGTCGTAATTCAAATAGAAAATGAATAATAATTATTTATTAAATTCAAAGTAAAACATAATTTATATAGGTGGAAAGTTGAGAATATCCTTTAAAAACCCTTTTCATTTCATCAATTTTGGGTAAAAAAAAGTCTTTAGCCACATACCCTACACATACTAATCATATCGCCACTTTTTGGCCCATCATGATCCTGCACATACCCTTAGGCTTGTGTCCAAATCCATAGCATGTATAATAGTAACCATTTAAATATTGAATCATCCTACCATTGTTATAGCCATTCATTATTTGACTTATGCATTCACTTTCTCAATGACAAAATCTTTTGCTTGTTTCAATTGTTCACTGACTTCCTTATTCCTTTCTCTGAGCTTCTTGATTTGTTCTCTTATTTTTCTGATACACTCATTTTCTTCTTTAATATTTTCCTTCAGACCTTTGTTTTCAACTTCATTTTTTTCTAGATCTTCAAGAGGAACTTTGAGTTCTACATCTTTGTCAAGAATGAAATATTCTTCTATAAAATCAATAGCATGAATCTCTTCTGGAGGAATAAGAAATTTTCTATTAGCTATGTGTTCAATCTCAAGGACCTTCCCAAAGTGGTTAAGCTCCTTCCAAGGAACCAAGCTTTGAAACCAATTTTTAAAAACCAAAAATACTAAGAGGGGGGGTGAATTAGTATTCTCTTAAACCATTCAAACATTAAACATCCAATCACTAATGCATATTCAACTACAGTAAGGAAAGAAAGCATGAAACATTCACGATATCACATAACACATGAACACAAGGATTTTTTACATGGGAAAACCAAAATGAGAAAACCACAGTGAGGGTTAGCTCACAATATATCATAACCTATTATAGTATATTTATAGAAATACTCACTATAGGTGTGTTAGAACTGTAAAAATCTGATGATTTTACATGTTGATTTCCCATGCATTTTCCATATTGGTCCTACCGTGTGCATATTTCACCCATATTTTTCCATGTAGCCCCATAAATCCATTGGGTCATGCATTTTTCACATTGTGGTCCATATCGACATGAGTTCATTATGGTCTTCCCGACCCATTGAGTATTCTTGTTAAAAGGAGTTTGTGTTGCCTATTGGCAAGACTCCTTTTATATCACAGCGATCGGGATCCATCTCCAAGCATCCATCGGCATGACATACACATTGTTTTGGCGATAGAAAAGGATCATATCGGCATGAGTTATACCATTGGAGTGATGTCTTACCGATTACATCATGTCTCACCAACCAGTTGCAGATGCATTCATATATCGGCAAAATATTTTCATTGGGGTAGCATCTTGGCGAAATCACTTGGTCTTACCGACCGCCAATGGGAAAATACATATCAGGAGGAGTTTAAGGTTATCTCGGCCAGACTAAGTGATATCGGTGTGAGGTCTCGGCGAATGACCTTCGGTCTCACTGACATTTCATTAGTGGCTTTCGGTGAGAGGTTGGTATTGTCTTGGCGACCTAAGGTCAGCTCGGGGTATTTCGGTAGGACACAGGATAATCTACAAAATGTCTCCCCGACTATGCATTGTCTTGGTGCTAGCGAATGCAAGATACATGTCAGTGAGAGTGTGCTTTTGTCTTCGCTGAAACATAATATGCTTTGTGAGACATCTCCTCGATATCATAAGGTCACAATGACACGTGAAAGGTAAAGGAGCTCTTAGGGAAACATAAAGTGATCTAATAAGTAGGAGGTAAACATAAAGTGATCTACAGGATATCTCCCTGACTCAGATATGTCACGACGAAAGCGAATAAAACACGGGGTGACTGTAGCGATTTAATTGCCTTCGACATGACTGTGATATGTCTTGGCGACTATTTTAGTGAGATTAACAGAAATTCAAATACTGTGGCCGACATGTGGATGTTCAATTACCGTTGCAGGCCGACATGAAATGAGCTCGAATTCTGCGGTAGGCTGACATGGGATCTCAATATGATATATTTTTCTGATGTTGGTGTATAAATAGGCATTTTTTGTAATTGTAAAATCATCAGTTATTAGATATTCAATACACAACAAGTAGATAAAATAGAATAAACTTCTCAGATCAGGGACTATGATGCATGTTTTCAAAATGGAGGTATTTATGAAAATTAGTTGATGTTGCTGCATTGTCAATTATCTATTGAATTTCAATGAAAATATTGCTAAGTTGTCTCCAGGATTGATGCTTTCTGGTTGTTTAAATTGACATAACAAGTTTATGTTTAGTTTATCAATGCACATTTGTTGTATCTGTGTGATTAATCAATTGCTTCTTTCAAGCAAAGATTAAATCCTTTTAATTGATCACAGTAATAAGAGAGATTCGTTCGGATTATTAAAGTAGAGCTTAGTAGTTACAGTATTGCATGTTTATACAAGTTGTAGATAGAATGTATGCTAGATAATTTGAGTTTTCTCCAGAGAGTGTTGCTTATCTTGATTTCATTTGACTCTGCATACCCAATAAGGCACTGGTCTCTACAGTTTCATCATTAAGATTCATTTATTCTCTTTATATCTGTTAATTGAGTATTTCAAGATTTAGATTAAGAAGATTGCTATTGCGCTTGAATTCATTTGTTCACTTGCATATGCCATTGTGGAAAAATCATTGCAAGAAGGATAACCATAAGTCAAGTCTACTTCATTCAGAAAGGTACACCCGCCTAGGTTTAGCAGCACCTAAAGAGTAGAAGGTTGAGTTCTTTTGACCTTGTTTGTTACCCTAAAGCGTATCAAGAGATTGGCAGCCTCTTGGGGCATTCAACCTATGTTTTTGAGAGCTAACAAATTGGCGACTCTGCTGGGGACACATTCAAAATCAAGGCCTTAATCATAGAGTTAGGAACTTTATACAGACTCCGCTGGGAATAAAAAACATCAAGTTTTTTCTCATTTTTGACAAAAGTGAGTGGCGAATCTAACATAAATTTTATAGCTATTCAAACATGAATGGAAGAAGATATCAATACAGAGGAGGTCATACTGGAGCTCCTACTGGCAGCAGTAAGTGCACACACAAAGATGACAAGGTTGATAAGGGAATAGGGATAAGTGAGGATATGTGCCTAACAGATAAAGACAAAGTATCAAGAGCACATTGTGAAACATATGATCGCTATGATACATGGAGAAACAATTCGAGTGCAAAGCCTTGTACTCCAGAAGATCAAAGAAATCCTTTCTCTTTTCTTGATCCTCAGAAACAGGCTGAGTTTAGAGCTGAACTGGAGGCTGAACGAATCAGAATTCAACATGAATGTGATCAGAAGATGGAAGGTAACCAAAATGACTTTATTAATCATGAGCTTCCTAAGGAAGTAAAAGCATAGTTTGAATCACAGAGGAAGGAGATATAGTAACTAAGGGTTGCATTGCTAAAAGCCCAAATTACTTCTCAGACAATTGATTGCCCCCAAAAGTATATACCACCTCATAAGCAGGGTAATCATAGTGCAGGGCCTTTTGACCCACTAGTGTCTCCTCACCATCAGACATTAAATCACTATAATTAGCCAAATCATCCACCTCATATTCCCACACAACATACAACTATGCAGCCACCTCATGGTCAGCCTTATGTACCACAACATAATGCACAATATAACAATCCTATGAACCAATATTAGTACCCGTCTTTTCCTTCCCCTCACCAGTATACAACAATGATCAAATAGTTTGATTTGATAGGGTTTCATCTATGCCCTTACCCTATGGATGGCAGCTGGAGAAGTCTGGTACCTAAGTTTACAGGGAGTAATGCAATTACTGCTGAAGAACATTTAAGGAATTTCAATGTGTTCATCCAAGACATAGGTGTGCCATATGAAGATTTACATATGAGGTTGTTTATGATGTCACTTCTTGAAGATGTTAGGGATTGGTTCAACAGCTTGTCAACACTCTCAATTAATTCTCTCCAAATATTCCATGATATATTCCTAGAGCAATATGGGAATCTAAATGCACCAAATGCAGCCCTTCATGAATTGATGCAAATTCAGAAAAATCAGAATGATTCAATTTATGATTTCAACCGAAGATTCAACAAATTGTAGACTAAAGTACCTCCTAGATCAAGGTTGTCAGATTTTGTAGCATTGAGTGTTTATTTAAATGCATTTGATCCTAAAATAGGGTATGAACTAAGAAATAGGGTCCGAAGAGATCTGGCTGAAGCTTAGAAGATAGAACTGACAATTGAAAACAACAGGAATACTGCAGGTATAATCAATAAAAGAGATAACCCTAGGGCTCCTCAACAAAGAAATAATTATTAGTACAGATAGGAAAGCACATACAGAAATGAAATGCCGAGGTTGCATCACATGCCATATAATACAGACTAGAAGGATGAAAAACCTATAACAGCTAGGCCAAGAAACAAAGAGACTCTTGATCCATTGAGTAAGAAGGGAACCTATATGGTGAGTAACAATTACTTTTGTGAAGCTTGTGATAAGCCACATTCCCCAAACTATTGTGTTGTAGCTCAAAGGATGCAAGAGGAGGGAATGTTGATGGAAAATAATGGAGAAGATCACACAGTGTATTTGACTTCAAATACCTTTCATCATGTTCAAGAGAGGTACTCATCTTCAGAGGATGAAGATTATGAGTATGATGTTTCAAATCAGAGATACAATGTCCATATGGCTGAACAATAGGTTCTTTCTAATTCTGAAGAAGATTATATAGAACCACATTCGGTTGAAGTTCCTGCTCAATGCAGTATGAGGAGACTCACCAAAGATGAAATAGAGAGACTAACTATTGCTGCAGTTGAGGAAGCAAGGAGTAAATACTGGTTGAGGAACAAAATAGTAAATGATAAGAAAGACATTCCTGGGGGAATCTTTATGAAGGATCAGAAGGCAACACAAGGAATTGTGAAGAAATCAGAAAATAAACAGCATGATAAAAGTGAACAGAAGCCTATCCAAAAAGAGGAAGTGAAGGAATTACACAAAGAGATACAAAAGCTTGATCAGCCTAGTAAAAGAGAGAAGGAAGAAAACAAAGGAGAAACATTGGAGCAGAAGAAAATTGTTAAAGTGGAAGGCTCTTCTTTTGACTTCACTCAGGCATTATCTCAGGTAAAAGTGTATGTTCCACTGCTTGAAATGATGAAAATTAAGGAGTACAGAGATAGTGTTGTTCAATTGATAACAAATGGAAATGAAAAATATGTGAATTCTGAAAATAGAGTAGCTATTAAAGCAGTCAATAGGCAAGAGAAAGTAAATATTCCAGAGGTCTACTTGAGTGATATGTTAGCAACTGCCCCACAAGTGGATCCTTTTTTCAATACATTGCTTATAAATAACAAACTGCTAAGAAATTGCATGATAGACTCTAGTGCTGCTATAAATATCATGCCAGTAGGAGTTATGAAGCAGCTTGGCATGTGGGTTGATACATGTGAAGGGAAGTGCTATGCAATGGATAATAGACATGTACCTGTGGTAGGAATTATGAGAGGTGTTGAAGTCAAACTGGCTACTTATCCACAGGTGGTGCATAATATAGATATCACAGTGATTGATACTCCTCCTTAGTTTGGTATGCTTCTGTCAAGACAATGGACAACAGCAGTCAGAGGAAATGTTTAATTTGATTTGTCTTATGCTACAATTCCAATGAATGGTCAGGAAGTCAATTTGTATAGAGAGCCAAGAATGAACCAGCTTGTTGACTGTGTACCACAAGATTAGATCAACTATTTTTGTGATGTTGATCTTGGAAGTTTTAAGATTGAATCATCCCAACCAGAATTAACCAGCAGTGATCCAATTGAAAAGCATGTGGCACAAAACTGTAATGAAGTGTGGAAAATGTATTTTGATGGAGCATGTAGCTAGGAAGGTAATGGAGCTGGGATTATACTTGTTTCACCTGAAGGTATTACATTTAAATATTCATTCCTGTTGGCATTTGAATGTACAAACAATGTGGCAGAATATGAAGCTTTATTGATAGGTCTAAACATAGTTGTGAAACATAAGATCAAGTTGCTAGCTATTCTTGGAGATTCTAAATTGGTTGTTTCACAAATCAAGTTGAAATATGTAGAAAAACACAAAAGATTGAAACTGTATAGGAATGCTATATGGGACACAATTGAATTATTTGATGCCTTCTCAATTGAGTGGATTGACAAATCAAATAACATAATGGCTGATTTTTTAGCAAATGTGGCGTTGAAAAGAGATGATATCACATTGGCTGGGGTATCACAGATTGAGTTCAAGACAAGGCCTGTTGTGCCTGATAATATATATAATTGGAAGGTTTTCAATGATGACACTGACCTTTTGAAATTCCTCAACTGTATAGATCAATATGAAGCCGAGGAAATTGACTTCAATGCTTTTGTTGAGGAAGTGGATGGGAAGCAAACAGTGTTTGGCAAGGAGATCTTACAACTCAAAACAAATAAGCTTCCTAAGGGCTTGGTGGCATTGGAGAGGCTGTATGATGGAAGTGATCGGTCCCTCATGAAGCAAACACCAGTCAGAAGAGAATATATTGAAGAAGTTAACTTGGGGACTGAGATATCACCAAGAAAGGTGTACATAGGAAAGAAGATAAGCCCTACAATTAGAAGAATGCTGATAGAATTGTTGAGAAGGTATAAACACATCTTTGCTTGGTATTATGAAGATTTAAAATCATACAACGAAGATTTGTTTTAGCATGAAATACCATTGAAGCCAGATGCTAAGCCATTCAGACAAAAGCAAAGACCCATAAATTCAACACTGGAGCCTAAAATGCAAGAAGAGTTGACAAAGCTCATAGATGGGGGAATCATCAAACCAATCAGGCACTCAACGTGGGTCTCAAATTTGGTCCCTGTGAGGAAGAAAAATGGAGACATCAGATTATGTGTGGACTTCAGGAATTTGAATATGGCATCTCTCAAGGACAATTATCCTCTACCCAATATGGAGGCTATATTGCATAAAGTAACGGGGTGCGAGTTGTCTATAATGGATGGGTTTTTAGGGTATAACCAGGTTAAAGTCAAAGAATATGAGCAATATAAGACAACATTCACAACTCCTTGGGGAACGTATGTATATATAAGAATGCCATTTGGTCTCACTAATGCAGGAGAGACCTTCCAAAGAGCTATGGATGTGGCATTTGCAGATTTGATCAATGCTATCATGGTGGTGTACTAGGATGACTTGACTACTTATTCAAAGAAGGTTGAAGATCATGTACAACATCTGGAGAAGGTATTTATTAAAGCCCTAGAATATGGTATCAGCTTAAATCCTAAGAAGTGTCATTTTGCAGTCATAGAAGGTAAGCTTTTAGGACATATTGTTTCAAAAGAAGGAGTTAGGATAGATCCTGAGAGGGTTGAAGCTATTGATAAAATTCCTATTCCCAAAACTGTCAAAGCTATACAATCATTCTTTGGACAAATTAATATTTTTAGGAGATTTGTTTCTAACTTTGCTAAGATCATTAAGCCCATATCAAAAATGTTGAAGAAAGGACAAAAAATGGAATGGACTGCAGAAGCCTTGGAAGCTTTCATATCTATCAAAAGGGCCATCAAGGAGGCTCCTGTCCTTAAATCTCCAGATTTTGCAAAGCCTTTTCAGATATTTTCTTTTGCTTCAATGCACACAATTCCTGCTATTATGTTATAGAAGAATGAGGATGGTCATGAACAGCACGTGTCTTTCTTCAGTAAGTCATTACAAGGGTTTGAATTGAAATATGATATAATGGAAAAATAAGCATTTGCATTAGTAAAGGCTACAAAAGCTTTCAGGCCATATCTTGTTGGAGCAAAGGTGATTGCTTATGTCCCTCATGCTTCTGTCAAAGATATTCTGACATAGTCTGAAGTAACAGGAAAAAGATGCAAATGGATTAACAAAATCCAAGAGTTTGACATGGAGATATAGATTACCAAATTAGTAAGAGGTCAAGGCTTGGCTAGGTTGATGGCAGAATCAAATATTGAAGCAAATCAAGTTTGTAATATAGAAGAAGGGACTACAATTGCAAGCATTGAGCATACTCCTTGGTATACTGATATCATGCATTACCTTAAGTACACAAAGTGTCAAGAGGAATTGAGTGATAGCCAGAAAAGAACTTTAAAGTTGCAGGCATCTAAATATGTTTTCATGGATGGAGATCTATTTTGGAAGCATAGGGATGGTATACTGTTATTGTGTTTGGATGAGTCTCAGGTCAAGCATGTTCTAAGTGAAATGCATGAAGGAGTTTGTGGAGGACATTATTAAGCAAAAACAACTGCACACAAAATTCTCAGGGCGGGTTACTACTGGCTTAAGGTTTTTAATGATTCTTTCATACATGTAAGAAAATGTGAAGCCTGCCAGAAGTTCTCTGGAAAGCTAAAATATCAGGGAGCCTTGCCACTTCAACCCTTGCAGGCTGATGCCCCTTTTCATCAATGGGGAATTGATTTCATTGGAGAGATACAGGAAAAATCAAGTGGAGGAAACAAGTGGATACTAGTTGCCACTGATTATTTTACTAAATGGGTAGAAGGAACCCCAACTAAACAGGCTACAAGCAGGGTGGTGACAAATTTATTAATGGAAAAAATTATCACTAGATTTGGTACACCACTGAGGTTAATCACAGATAATGGGATGTGTTTCAGGTCAGATGAATTCAAAAGCTTCTATGACACATATGGAATTACTATTTCTTATGCAGCTCCTTACCATCCAAAAGCTAATGGTCAAGCAGAGTCTAGCAATAAGAGTCTTTTGAAGATTATAAGGAGGATGTTAGGATAGAACAAGAAAGCTTGGGACTCAAAATTAAAACTCGCTGTGTGGGTTGATAGGATTACCATTAAGAAGGCAATTGGAAAATCCCCATTTGAACTGGTGTATGGAATACAGGCCAGGATGCCTTTGCAGAATTTGTTGCTAGTCTACAGGTTTTTCCTTCAGGAGGATTTGGATATTCCTGAACCTATGGAAGAAAGAATGGAGCATCTAGCTGAACTTGATGAAATAAGGAGAGTTGCCCAAAACTAAATCATGAAGTTATAGACACAGATGAAGTATTTGTTTGACAAGAAGGAAAATGATAGAAATTTTGAAGAGAATGACTTAGTGTTGATGTGGAACACAAGGTGTTAGGAGAAGGGTAAGCATGGTAAATTTGAAGCTTTGTGGCTGGGACCTTTTGTTATTATTGGGAAGAGAGGTGAAGATTCATATTATCTACAGAATATGGATGGAGAAGATCAGGAGTTGCCTGTTCATGAGCAATTCCTGGAGCATTTTTTCTCTTGAGCAACACAGAGGATTAAGGGTTGCCAGTGCATGGACAACTCTTGATGGTCCTCTTTAAAATTCTTTTCCATGCATAGTAGTTTAAGGTTTTTCTCATCTCCATTTTGCATTCATTTTCCTTTCATTCCATCATGCTTCATTTTCATTGCCATTCATTCTACTTCTACTCATTGGTTCATCATTTTTAGTCTGGTCTGCTCACCCAAAGCTCTGGATCCTTGTAATGACCTTACTCTCATTCATCCCCAAATGGAGCCACTATTAGAACTGTAAATTTTTTTTTATTTACATGTTGATTTCCCATGCATTTTCCATATTGGTCCTACCATGTGCATATTTCACCCATATTTTTCCATGTAGCCCCATAAAATCCATTGGGTCATGCATTTTTCGCGTTGTCGTCCATATCGGCATGAGTTCATTATGGTCTCCCCGACCCATTGAGTATTCTTGTTAAAAGGAGTTTGTGTTGCCTATTGGCAAGACTCCTTTTATATCACATCGATCAGGATCCATCTCCAGTCATCCATCAGCATGACATACACATTGTTTCAGCGACAGAAAAGGATCATATCGGCATGAGTTATACCGTCGGAGTGATGTCTTACTGATTACATCATGTCTCACCAACCGGTTGTGGATGCATTCATATATCGGCAAAAGATTTTCATCACAGTAGCATCTTGGTGAACTCACTTAGTCTTGCCAACTGCCGATGGGAAAATACATATCAGGAGGAGTTTAAGGTTATCTCAACCAGACTAAGTGATATCGGTGTGAGGTCTCGGCGAGTGACCTTCGGTCTCGCTGACATTTCATTTGTGGCTTTCGGTGAGAGGTTGGTATTGTCTTGGTGACCTAAGGTGAGCTCGGGGTATTTTGGTAGGACACAAGATAATCTACAAAATGTCTCCCCGACTATGCATTGTCTTGGTGATGGCGAATGAAAGATACATCTCGGTGAGAGTGTGCTTTTGTCTTAGCAACTTAGAGTGGATGAAGATTTTCATTGAAACATAATATGCTCTGTGAGACATTTCCCCGATATCATAAGGTCACAACGACATGCGAAAGGTAAAGGAGCTCTTAGGGAAACATAAAGTGATCTACAAGATATCTCCCTGACTCAGATATGTCACAGCGAAAGCGAATAAAACACAGGGTGGCTATAGCGATTTAATTGCCTTCAGCATCACTGCGATATGTCTTGGTGACTATTTTGGTGAGATTAAGTAAAATTCAAATACTGTGGCTGACATGTGGATGTTCAATTACCCTTGCAGGCCGACATGAAATGAGCTCGAATTCAGCGGTAGGCCGACATGGGATCTCAATATGATATATTTTTATGATGTTCATGTATAAATAGGTATTTTTTGTAATTGTAAAATCATCAGTTATTAGATATTCAATACACAACAAGTAGATACAATAGAATAAACTTCTCAGATCAGGGACTATGATGCTTGTTTTCAAAATGGAGGTATTTATGAAAATTAGTTGATGTTGCTGCATTTTCTGGTGTTAATTATCTATTGAATTTCAATGAAAATATTGCTAAGTTGTCTCCAGGATTGATGCTTTCTGGTTGTTTAAATTGACATAACAAGTTTATGTTTAGTTTATCAATGCACATTTGTTGTATCTATGTGATTAATCAATTGCTTCTTTCAAGCAAATATTAAATCCTTTTAATTGATCACATTAATCAAAGAGATTCATCTGGATTATTAACGTAGAGCTTAGTAGTTACAGTATTGCATGTTTATACAAGTTGTAGATAGAATGTATGCCAGATAATTTGAGTTTTCTCCAAAGAGTGTTGCTCATCTTGATTTCATTTGACTCTGCATACCCATTAAGGCACTGGTCTCTGTAGTTTCATCATTAAGATTCATTTATTCTCTTTCTATTTGTTAATTAAGTATTTTAGGATTTAGATTAAGAAGATTGCTATTGCACTTGAATTCATTTGTTCACTTGCATCTGCCATTGTGGAAAAATCATTGCAAGAAGGATAACCATAAGTCAAGTCTGCTTCATTAATAAAGGTACACCCACCTAGGTTTAGCAGCACCTAAAGAGTAGAAGGTTGAGTTCTCTTGACCTTGTCTGTTACCCTAAAGCGTATCAAGAGATTGGCAGCCTCTTGGGGCATTCAGCCTACGTTTTTGAGAGCTAACAAGGTGGATTCACTATCCACATAGAAAAATATAGAAGAGAGGTGGTGTCTCACAACCTATTTTGAACTATTACAATTGTATCTGACATATGAATGAATTATAGTTCCATTGAAGCACAATAAAAAAATTATCTGTTTCTTCAACTTAGCATTTGCAACTTAACATCACACTGCTCTGATTAAATTTTCATCATATAATCACATTCAAAATTTCATTCATAACACTTAGTATAATGCATTTATGCAAATGTATAGACTTTTAATGGTATTCAATCACTATATCAACAATAAATAATACCTCTTCTCATCCTTCTCACAAAGTTAACCTCCACACCATCATTATCTTCCTGATATGGTTATTCAATATTCTCTATTTTTGAAGCCTTAAAAGAAGTCTCAACTTTTGCACAATTGTTAGTATCGAAATCTATCATCTCAAATGCAGTTAAAGAGCCATACAATTGATCTCTGGAATACTAATCTAGATTTTGAGATTCCTCAATAGCAACAACTTTATAACTGTAAGTAAATATTTATACTGAATGGAGTTGTCGCCTGGTGGAGTTGATGCTTTGAATGCAGTGTTAGAAAAATGAAGAAATTTTTGTTATTTTGTGTTGTCATTGATGTCATCATGATATTTGAGGTACAATTGCAAAAAAAAAAATTGAAGTTGCTCAGTATTTTGGTCTAGTATCTAATTCGGTATTTTTCTTACATCCTCTGGTATTCTGGTTTATATTTGTCTAAAGATAACAGTAATTGATTATTGTTTTGAGAAGTTGATTATGGTTGTTGGAAACATGCACATTCTATATACTATGTGCTCTGGTGCTTGTATGGTGTAGCGGTATTACTATGCTAGCTACTTTTGTGTTGAGGTCTATTCCCGGCAGACCTCTTGGGTTGATTGTGATACCATGGATTGATTTTGAAAATGAAACATTTGTGTAAACTATTTTTGGTTTGAGCCAACATGGTGTAGCGTTTGAAATGTTTTAACTAGCTTGTGAGAAGTTTTTTGTGTGATATCTTGAATCCGACAGATGGTATTTTTGTGAATAAGAAGTGCATCTAATTAGGCCAACCTAATTGATGCTTGTGAAGAGATTGGGTATACATAACAGACAGTTTTTGAAGAGTAAAAAAAATGAATGTGAAGTAGTGCAAACATGATGAAGTGTTTCAAGTTCATTTATTGAGCCTTATTTGGAACTAAATCTGCATTCTCTAGGTGTACTCTGTTAGTTCATTTTCTATCTAAAATCCTTTCAATCATTGTAATTTTGTAGGCAGTGAGCCTTTGTTTTTGGGTAGTGAGTCCTGGCAGTGAGCCACCCTTTTTGTAATATTTTATAACTGGTTATACTATATTGTGAGCTAACAATCATTGTGGTTTTTCCCATTTTGGGTTTTCCATGTAAAAATTCAGGTGTTCATGTGTCTTGTGTTTCCATGGTCTGTTAATGCTCTTATTTATCTTTGTTATTGTATGCATTGGAATAGTTGGATTGTATTTGATCAAAAAATTTAAGAAGATACTAAGGGCAAGTGCATGAAGTTGGTTACCAATTTTTTGGCCACTTATGATTTTTTTTTAAAAAACACGCTCGCGTTATAACGCACATGAGTTATTTCACATTAAAAACAAAGAAAAAAGTGAAATTATTTGCCTCGAAATACCAACCCAAAGGCTTGGAGGGCATTCCCAACAAGGCCAGAGACGTGTTTTTTCAAATTCTACAATTTTTCACATAATTAGGTCCGTGCTCACCATCAAGATCGCATCTAGTTCAATATTGACAAAATAGAAAACATGGGTAATGTTAGGTTCTCTCTTAGCTATCCAACGATGTAATTTTTTTTACTTTTCGACAATGTTAAACCTTTCATCCATAATTTCTTTTGTTTGTATGTCTGTTTTTTGCCAAAAAGCAGTTTTTAGTGTTTTTTTTGTTATAAATTAACCGTTCATCAAAATTTCAAATAAATTAAATTTTTAGAAACTAGACTCCATTCTACAAATTTAAAAAATAAAAAATAAAATCAATTATTTTCAAAAATTTAGTGGGAACCGACCAAAATTCTGCTTTTCAGGAAGTGCCCACTTAGAAAATTAGTAAAAAATCAAATATTCATTAAAAAATTATCAAAAAAATTGTGCACCAACTAGATGCTATTAGCTAACTTATGACTGTAGCGATTTTAAAAATACTACAAAATAGTTCACCGTGCTCAGGTCGTACAAGAGTTGCTATGTTATGTTTTTCTGACAAAAACAACACCAATTTTTGTACATCCCTCTTTTGAACCCCTTAATCTCAACCATTTTCAAAATAAATTAGTATTTTAGAAAGTAGACTTGGAGCACTTCGATCCTTGTCTTTTTCCATCTCAAAATTTTGAGTGTAACTATCCTCAATTTCACGTCCAAGGTCAGCATTTCCTGATTTCAGAAAAAAAGTGGCCACGTAAGCCCCCTTTTTGGGAACCATCTTGGTGCACTTACCCCTAATTCATCCCCCCTCTTAGTATCTTGGACTTTCAATAATTGGTATCGGAGCTTGGTTCCTCTGGTAAAGCCTAATAGCTTGAGGGAGATCCTGAAAATGGAAGAAATGAGTGATAAAGGAGAGCTCTCTGAACTGCTCTTGAGGATCTTGAAAAAGTTGAAAGAGAAAACAAAGATCTAAAAGAAAATCTTGAAGATGTGAATGAATGTGTCTAGAAATTAAAGGAGCAATTGAAAAGGTTCAAAGATAGGCACAAGGAAGTAACAGATAAGTTGAAAAAAGCTAACGAAGATATTTTTGGTTTAAAATTACAAGTTGAGGAGAAGAAAAGGATTGAAAAGTGTCTGAACAATTTGGTACAAAGCATGTCTAAAGATTGCACCAAGCTTGAACAAGAAATTGTGAATCTGAAAGTGGATGTGGAGAAGGTGAAACTATGTGAAAAGAATTTCAAATCCAACTCATACAGGCTTGATGAATTAATTGCAAGACAGAAACCAAGCAAAGGAAAAGGTGGTCTGGGAAATGATGTCTGTGAAAGCTCTAAGACTGTGAAAAATTAGAAGACTCTAAATAAAGGAAAGCAAAAAGAAAATTCAAGGAAATATGCTAGGAGACCTTCGGTGAGATAGCCTAATGCACAAAGGTACCCTTATTTTAATGCAACTTGTTTTTCATGCAATAAATTTGGTCACAGGGCAACAAAATTTAGAATTAGGATGAATCAATTCCCTAGTCCTTTCGTTGGTCAATGTTTTGCATGCAAAAGAACTGGACATAGGGAAAGTGAATGCAGAACCATGATGATGAATCAATTTAATGCAAGAAGAATGAGTCAATATCTCAATGGCTATTGCTATACCTATAACATGTATGGGCATAAAGCTAACCAGTGCAAAACAAGAGTCAGTGGAAGTCAATCTAATCAAAGGAATGTTATATGTTATAACTATAACAAACTGGGACATGTTTCAAGAGTCTGCAAAAGGAAGAAGATTAAAGAAACCAATTCGATAGAGAAGAGTGAATCTATGAAGAAGGTTGAAAAAAATGAGATCAAGCAAGAGATGAGTAAGATTTGGAGAAAGAAAGAAGAATCAGAGACTACTGATGAGTATGTTCCCTCATCCGGTATAGACAACTTGTTCGGTAATTAGACCTAGCAAGGTTGCAGGGGGAGCTTTATGAAAAATTTATAAGAACCCCCTAAATATATGGTGTATTAGAAGCTGACACAAAAGTGAAAGGTGAAGATCAAGTTTTTAGAGGTTCTAGAAAAGGAATCGGTAGAAAATATGAAGGGATGATCTTTTGTGGAGCGAATTAGGGTTTGTCTGTGTAAGGGAAAATAGTTTTTAGCAGATTTTTAGATTCTATTGCATTTAATGTGAATTAGGACAGATTGTTATTTTATATGAGAAATGTTTAAGGCATTGTGATCATTCGAGCATTTGGAAGAATTGAAGAAATTTTGGAGCATTCTTGAAGAGAATTGGAGCTCAAGCTGTGGAAACCCTAAGTACAACTCTTTGTGTAGAAAAAGGTATTTATAACTCTTGAATCAAAGAAGATTCTATGATATTTATAACTCTTCATAATCAAAGAAGCCTAAGGTTGCTAGTGAGGCCTCTGTGGACCAAAAATATGAACAAGATATTTCAGTAAGTTTTGGCCCCTGATATAAATTTGAGCCAACTCTTAACACCTGATAACTTTTGAGAATATGCTTCAACCCACAACTGAATACTATGATAAAGTTGGAGAAGAAGACAAGAAAACACTACTTTTAGTTATTATTCAATATGCTATTATCTTAGAGGTCAAATGGGATGACATAAGGAAAGATGTTCCTGAAAGCATCTGGGATGATCTGATGAAAAGGAGATCTAAGGTTGTTGTGTTTGAAGAAAAGATTAGAAATGCAGCATATAATAAGATTGGGTCTTCCTTGACTCCTGATGATTTGAAATATTTGAAGAAGATCTGTGTTGAAATGTTTTGGATGAAGAGTAGGGTAAATATGTTAATGAAAAGGAACAAGAAGTTGACAAACAAAGTAAGAAATGAAATAGCAAAGGTAATTTGGGAGATAGTAGAAAGGTATAGTATGCTTAAAACTGATGATGCTACTGCTACTGCTAAAAATGTTGAGGAAAATGTTCCTCTTGATACAGGTAACAAAAATATTTCTGATAATTTTGATGTTGAAATTAATATTGGTGATGAAGTTAATGAGAAAAATGAAGGAGAAGTTGGGCCTGAGATGCATAATAATGCTCCACTGGAGCACATTGAAGGAGAAGAAGGCAGTAATTGGCAAGGTAATGTTGAAGAGGAAGGACAAGGAAATGAAGAAGGTCAAGATAGTCTTGAAGAAGAGCAAAATAAAGATGAAAAAAATGGAAATGAGGAAGAGAACAATAATGATAAAGATAAAGATGAAGATGAAAAGGATGAAAAGAAAGAGGAAGAAGAATAAGAGGCATTAGAGGAAGATAAAGAAAAGGAGAAGGAAGAAGAAAAGATAGTTGTGGATTCGTCTGGGAAAAATGAAAGAAGAAAAACATATTGTAAAATATTTGAAGCATCCTAATGATTTGTCCTTTGGTGGTGATGTACTAAAAGGTTTGTTATCTAAGAAAATTATATTTCAACCCATTATTCCCCAGGAACTTTTGAAACTCCCTATCATTGAAGGATATGTTGATGTGGAAAAGATGTCTCCAGTACATAAAGTTGTGTTGGGTGATGCTAAGCAAGCATCCAAAAGAAAGGAAATTCTTGAAACACATCAAAAGGGAACAAAACTGATAGAAGATTCTCTAAGAGCTTTGTAGGAAGCTATGCCTGGTGCATTCATTAACACATACCTCAACCCTATTGAAAATATGAGCTTGTTGTTATATTCTTTCAAGGAGTATTCCTCTGGGCTTAACGAAAAGACAAGACAAGAGATAGAAGAAAATTTGGTGGAGAAAAGGATGTTGGCTTTGCATGACAGATGTGCTCTTGCACACTCTTGTGTCAAAAAGAGTTTGGAAGTGTTGAAGGTTTGTGAATCTAAGGCAGATTTTGTTCTCTCTTATTGCTTAAAGTGGTCAGATGCCACTCAGAATATCAAGATTATTATGGACTCCATTGATTCTCAATTCTTTTTCATTTCTAGTACTTATAGCGTATCTAAATATAAAGAGAGATCAACCTGGAAGGCCATCACTGTACACAGAGAAAATTTATTTGCCTTTTAGAAACAAAAGGAAGAAATTATTAGAAATTTCAGTCAGTTAAGTGATATTGTAAGAGTAGAATACACTTTGGTTGGAGAGGCTTTGGCATGCACTGAAAGGCTTGAGAAGATAAACCTAATTCCTAATACTCTAGACAGTGCTGAAGAAACTCTGATAGAGCTGGAATCTTTGAACAAGATGTTGACTACAACAAAGGATGGTTGGGAAAAAGGAAAAACAGTCTAGGAAGGTATCCTTAAGGAGTTTCAAGGCTCGTCATCCTCTGATTGATACATGTTCTCTTTGCTTTCTTTGTTTTAATTTTTTTAAGTTATTTTTGGGACACCCTTCGTCCTTGATGTCAAAGGGGGAGTGAAGTACAATGAAATGTTGATGTAAATAAGGAGAAGTACGAGTTAGGGGGAGTAGTTTTGTAAATAAGGAGTTTTGTAAATATCTTTTTTGGCACATGTTTCCATCAATGACAAAGGGGGAGATTGTTAGAAAAATTAATAATTTTTTGTTATTTTGTGTTGTCATTGATGTCATCATGATATTTGAGGTACAATTACAAAAACAAGTTTGAAGCTGCTCTAGTATTTTGGTCTGATATCCGATTCGGTATTTTTCTTACATCTTTTAGTATTATAGTCTAGATTTCTTTGGAGATAACTATCATTGATTGCAGTTTTGAGAGGTTGATTATGGTTGTTGGAAACATGTGTGTTTAGTATACTATGTGCTCTGATGCTAGTATGGCATAGCGGTATTACTCTATTAGATACTTTTGTGTTGAGGTATATTCCTAGCTGACCTCTTGGGTTGATTGTGATACCGTGGATTGATTTTGAAAAAGGAACATCTGTTCGAACTATTTTTGGTTTGAGCTGACATGATGTAGTGTGTGAAGTGTTTTAATTGGCTTGTGTAAACTTTTTTTAGTGTGATCTCTTGAAGCCGACAGATGGTATTTTTGTGAATAAGAATGGAAATCTAATTAGGCCAACCTAATTGATGCTTGTGAAGAGATTGGGTATATATAATTTACAGTTTTTGAAGAAGTAAAAAAAAAGAATGTGAAGTAGTGCAAACATGATGAAGTGTGTCAAGTCCGTTTATTGAGCCTTATTTTGAACTAAATTTTGCACTCACTAGGTGTACTCTGTTAGTTCATTTTCTAGTTGAAATCCATTCAATCATTGTAATTCTATAGGAAGTGAGCCTTTGTTTCTAGATAGTGAGTCTTGGTAGTGAGCCACCCTTTTTGTAATATTTTATAACCGATTATACTATATTGTGAGCTAACACTCACCGTGGTTTTTCCCATTTTGGGTTTTCCATGTGTCTTGTGTTTCCATGCTCTGTTAATGCTCTTATTTATCTTTGTTATTGTATTCATTGGAATAGTTGGATTGTATCTGATCAAAAAATTTAAGAAGATACTTATTCACTCCCCCCTCTCAGTATCTTGGACTTTCAACATGCGGGTGATGTTTTGGGTAAGGTATTTTCAAATTTTCGTAAGGAGGGAAGCCATGTTCCTGGGGTTGGCATTAATGGAAGAGGTCAAGATGATGTTAGGAGGGTTTTGGATGGTTTTATTTCAGATGAGACAACTTGTGGATCCTCTCTGTTGGATAACTCAAAATTTCTTCCTCTCTCTGGCGGTCTGGGTCCTGATGGTACTTCTTTGGTCAAGGTGGGGTCTCTTTCTATGGCCCCTGAGGCTTCTGTGGACTCTAGAGCTACTCAACAAGTTGTTTCCTCATTAGAGGAAAAGACTTGGTCAAAACTATTTGGTGTGAAGCTTAAGGAGAAGAGTTCCTCACCCCTGGCGGTCTTCTTTGTAAACCTATCTGCTGGTGAATATTTTGTCTCTGTGTTAGATTATATTATTGACAAGGGAATTTTATCTATGGAGAAATCTCTGGTCAGTAATTTTTTGGGGCCTTGTCTTGATATTGATTTGGTTCACAACCTATCTAAGAATCATTGGCATCTAAAGGGTTAGGTTGAGGTAGCAACCCTTGTGAAGGGATTATTCTCTTTTTCATTTTCTTGTGAAGAATATTTGTTGAAGGTATTGGTGGGGGGCCCTTGGCTTATTGGAAAATCTACTTTGGTGTTGAAGAAATGGGAGACAAGTTTCTCTTTGAGTTCTTGTTCTTTTTATTCGACTCCTGTATGGGTTCGCTTTCCTGGGCTTCCTCTCAAATTTTGGGATTAGCAAGTCTTCAAAGGTATTGTGTCTACCTTTGGATGCTTGTTATCTATTGATAATTTGACTACCTTGCAGTGTCAACTTGTATATGCTCGGTTGTGTGTGATATTGAATCAGGCTAAAAATCTCCCCTCTTTGATTAAGATTAATTCTATGTTGAGAGTTTTGGAGTAGGTGATTGAGTTTTAGTCTATCCCTTTTGCCTATTTTTATTGCAAGAAGGTGGGTCATTGGGAAAGAAGTGTCCTTTGAAGCCTAAGGTGCCCCCCAAAAGGTTTCTTCCCCTTCTCAAAAGGAATCAGTCCCTAAGCTAACTTCTACCAAAGTGTGGAAGGAGATTGGGAAATTTCCTGATTCAGGGGAAGTGTTGAGTTTACTTGAGCCCTTGGTGGAGGCTATGAGTGACAGACAACCTTTCATTGCCTCTATTGTAGCTACTAGAGTGGATCGTGGTGTTATGTGTGAAGCTCTTGTTAAGAGTGCTCTTGGATCGTCTATTGATCTTGTTGGAATTAGCCCTATTGAGGAATTTTTATCTGAGGAGGGTGAGATGAAGGTATCACTTTACCAGGAGTGTGTTTTGGATCTGGAAAAGGAGGCTAGTGGTTTGTCTTTGGCTCTTGTTGTTGCTGAACCAAAGAAGTTGACTCCTCTCAAGATGGTCTCGGATGCTTCCATGGAGGATTTTTTAGGTTCCCTAGTGGTGGAACCAGTTGTGGTCTCAAAAGACTTCTCTTTGAGGGAGTCAATAGTGGAGACTATTGTGTCAGGGAATTTGGTGCTTGCCTCTTCTATCAATGTTTGTAACTCTTGTGATTCTCAGGGGAGGAGACTAGGATTCCTATTTCCTCTTCCTCTAAATATCATAATAAGAAGAAATCTACTTCTTCAAGGGTGGGAATGGCTACAAGGAACCAGTTGAAATTAGATTGTGGTTCGGAGCAAAGGGGTAGAGGAAGGCCTTCTTTGTAGAAATTTTGGGAGAGGGAAAGTAAATGTGATATTGTTGATGGTTTGTAGGCTACTCTACTTGAGATGGGCCTTATAGGTCCCTCATAGAATCTTCTATGAAGATCCATTCCTAGAACATATGAGGATTAAATAATCCTCCTAAATAGGTTCTTCTCACAAATCTTGTGAGAGATCACCATCCTGATATTATTTTGATTCAGTAGACTAAGATGGGTATTGAGAAGGTTGAAAAAATTAAGAATAGATTTTTTAAGGACTGTGGATGTCAGGAATTTGATTTTGATGGTGCCTCTGGAGGGGTGGCTACTTTTTGGAATCCTAAGGTGGTTTCAGTCACTGCTTTGTTTACTTTTGATAATCATGTGGTGACTTGCTTTTCTTGTCACAGGGTTAAGTTCTCTTGGGTGTTGTCTAATATTTATGCTCCTAATTCAAAAAGTACTCGAAAGCATTTTTGGAGAGTCTGAATACCTTTAAATCTCAATTCTCTTTTTAGAATTGGCTAGTGATGGGGGATTTTAATACCCTGATTAATGATTTTGATAAGTTTGCAGGCTCCCAGGTTGCAGATGACAGTTGCTCTGATCTTATGAACTTCATCATTGATATTTTTTTGGTGGATTTGGACTTGGGTGGTGCATCCTACACCTGGTCCAATAGGCGTGTTGGGGATGCTCTCATTTAGGTTAAGTTGGATTGGGCCTCAATTTCTCCTGATTGGTTGCAGTTTTTTTACTTGTTCTCACTCTACTCTTACTAGGCTCATATTAGATCATTTTCCTATATCCTTGAATGTTGAGCTAATGGGTCATAAATGTTCCTTTCCATTCATATTTGAAAAAATGTGGACTAGCCACTCGGAATTATGTTCCAAAATTGTTGAGTGGTGAAATATTAATGTTGATGGTTCAACCATGTATAAAGTTGCTAAAAAGCTTGCTTATGTTAAGCAGAACTTGATCCAGTGAAACAAATCATCTTTTGGAAATATCTTTAAGGAGAAATTGGAGCTCAAGACCAAAATATACATCTTGTAGTAGAGAATGTAGGCTTCTGGGAATGTTTTTTCACTTCTTCTAGAGGAAAGTTTCCTTCTGGCCATTTTGCACAACATTGTGGCTAAGGAGGAGGAGTTCTAGAAGTAGAGGTATAGAGCTATCTGGCTTCAAAGTGGGGATAAAAATACTTGCTTCTTCCATCTTACAAATCTGAAGCATAGATCCTCTAATAAGATATCTAAAATTGTTATGATTAACACTTCTATTGAAGAGGATGATGACATTAGATCTATTTCCCAATCATTCTTTGAAGACCTTCTTTTGAAGGATAACCCTCTTGATCCTTTTTTCCAGTAGGGCTTCCTTAATGTTATTCCTAACTTGGTGTCAAAGGAGGAGAATAGGGGCTTGGTTGGTATTTCGCCTGGTGAGGAAATTAGAAAAGTTGTGTTATCTTTTGAAGGAAACAAATCTCCTAGGTCAGATGGGTTTTCAATGTTATTCTTCAAGTATTATTGGGATATTATTTCCAAGGATGTGATCAATGCCTCTAAAGAGTTCTTTGGTAGTAAGCAACTTCTTAAGGAATTGAATTTGACGTTTATTGTGTTAATTCCTAAAAAACCTAGGGATAAGCATTTTGGCGATTTCAGGCCCATCAGTTCATTTAATTCTATCTATAATATTTTTTCTAAAGTGCTTGCTTCATGGCTGCAAAGTGTCCTCCCTATGATCATCTCACCTCAACAGAATGGTTTTGTGTCAGGTAGGCAGATTTTTGGATTTAGTGCTCACGGTGCATGAGAATATTCACTCTCTCAAGGTTAACAAGAAACTTGGGCTTATTTTAAAGCTGGATTTGTTGAAAGCCCATGATTGAGTGAACTGACACTTCCTTTGTAATATCCTAAAGGCGTTTGGCTTCTCGGATCAAGTTCTACAACTAGTTGGGAAATTAATTTCTTCACCTTCGTTCTCGGTGTTGGTCATTGGTTCACCTTCTATATTTTTCTAAAGTTCTTGTGGGTTGTGGCAAGCCAATCCTATATCTCCTTTTCTTTTCATTATTATGGTGGAGTCTTTTGGAATATTTCTTCTTCAGGCAGTTTCTAATGGGGCCTTCAAAGGCCTTTATCCTTCTTCACATCATCTTTTCTGCTCTCATCAACAATTTGTTGATGACACTATTATAATTGCCGAGGCTTTAGTTGCTATGACTAAATCTACCCATCTTATTCTTCATCAATATGAGGTGAATTCTGGTCAGAAGGTGAGTTTTCCTAAGAGCACATTTTTTTTCTTAATACTCTGGAACATCGTCAGTTGAGGATTGCTAGTATTTTAGAATGTGGCATTGGGGAGCTTCCCTCAACCTATTTAGCGCTACCTCTTTATTCTAATGGAGTTTCAGATTCCTTTTGAAATGGAATCATTGATAAGTTTCATTCTAAACTTAATGGTTGGAAGGGTTCCATTCTTAGCCAAGCTATTAAAATTCAATTAATCAAGTCGACTTTGCAGAATCTATTGGTTTATTCTTTAAGCTTGTTCCAAATTCCTAGAAAGTTTTGGGAGAAGATTGAGGGTATCCAAAAAATATTTATGTGGTCTGGGATGGAGGAGAAGAAAATGTTACATTTGTTGTCTTGGGAAGAGGTTTAAATATTGAAAGCCCAAGGTGGCTTAGGCTTGCATAAGCTAAAATACTTTATTTCTTCCCTTATGGTGAAACAGTTGTGGAATTTGCTTGTGTGACAAGGAATGGAATGGTATTTACTCTTCAAATTATTTGAGGGGGTGGATAAGTTTATAGATTTTTGGAGGGATAATTTTGTTCCTCCCTAGGGATTTGTCCTTTTGAATTTCATGCTTAGAGCTCGCTCTATTGTTGTTGCTGGCCTACGATGGGTGTTTGGGAATGGTAGAAGGATTTTGTTCTAAGATGATTGGTGGATAGGTCATGGTCCCTTGAAGGATGAACCTTGGGTGGCCTCTTTCAAAGCCTTCTGCATCAGAGAATGGGTTTTTTTGTGTCTGATGATATTATTCAGGGTAAATGGATTAGACTTGATTTGGTTAACATGGATTTGTAACCTTTTTTTATGTTCCTCTATCTGATTCACATCCATGTTGATTCTCCTGATGAATCTGTTGTGTGGAGGTTTTCTCCTAATGGTAATTTTTTTGTTTCTTCGTCCTTATCTTTTTAGACTCAGTTGGTTGGTCCCCCTCCCTTTGTGGGGTTGATTATGGAATGTGAAGCTTTTTACTAAAATTAATATATTCTTTTAGCTTTTATATCAAGATAAGATCTTGACTCTCAATAATCTCATTAGAAGGGGAATGTCTTTTTTGAACAAGTGTTTCTAGTGTAAAGAAGCTTCTAAGGATTGTTATCATCTTTTGGTTGGTTACAGTTTCCCTTGGGATGTGTGGGCTCATATTTTTCAGTAGTGGGATATCTCTTGGGTGTTTCCTGCTTCTATCTTAGAAATATGGTTTCAATGGGTGGCTCCTACTCATAATTCGGCTCTCTCGATGCTTTGGTCTCTCATTTTTCCATATTTGGCTTGGGGAGTGTGGAAGGAATGTAACAACCATGTTTTCCATCAATTAGATCTCTCTCCTTCTAGGGTGGATTTCAAAATTTGTGAAGCCATAAAGGAAAATTTTCTCTCTGAATTCTTAGTGCTCCCCTCTCTAGGGCTTAAGGTAGTTGTCTCTAATTATGATTTGTTAGTGGGGAACTGGTGGAATATTTCTTGTGATCCTTCTATTCTAGTGAAGAAGATTAATGAATCTAGGGAGGGGGTTCGTTGGAAAGCTCCCTCTCGAGGATGGTTCAAAGTTAACTTTGACGGTGCTTCTAAGGGGAATCTGAGACCTGCTGGTTGTGGGGGAGTGTTATGTGATGAGAATGTTAGGTTTGTCTCTGCGGTTGCACTCCCTTTGGGAATCTAGAAAAACCACTTGGTAGAGGCAACAATAGCCTATCATGGTATTTTATTGGCTAAAGGCTTTGGGCTTTTGAAACTATGGATTGAAGGGGATTCCCTCAACATTATAAAGTGTTTATAGAAGAGTAATCCACCATCATGGTCTATAGCCCATCTGATTAATGATACTATCTCTATCATTAATACTTCCAATGAGGTGAGAATTACTCACGTGTTTAGGGAGGCTAATTCGTTGGCTAGTGGGTTAGCTAATTTGGGAGTTATGGCTCAAATTAATTGGAATACTTATGATTCCATGCCACTTAATCTTCAAAAAAATTCCAATTATGACCAGTTTTCATGTCAAGGATGCAGTTAAGAAGGGAGAAAGGCTTTTTTATTTCTACCTTGGCTAGTTTTTGCACATTGAGTTCAGTGCATGTTGTTTTAGTTATTTCTTTTTAGATGTTCGTGAGATTATGGGCTGGGAGCTAAGGTATGGAAGTACTTGGTTTGGTAGGCTCACACATTTTGTGGGTATTTTTTTCTTTTCCTTATGGTTTGTTCACCTAATTTTTCCTGTGTAGAAGATCAAAGAGAAGGTGGAGTGTTTTTTGCATGCTGCAATGGGAGATGCTCATTGTAGAGTGGATCCAAGCTCTTGCAAAGAGTTTATTAGCAATAAAATTGTTTGGGAGCATCTAGAGAAGGGTGGAGTCTACCCCTATTTTTTGAAGCTCCATGGTCCTAACCTTGAAGTGATAGAGGATTTTGTTAGTGGGTGGAACAATAGGGTTTTATGCTACTAGGCCATGGATTTCAACATCAATGAGTAATTTATCACTAAGGTAACTGGTCTTCCTTCTAATGGAAGTAAATTTTATAGAGATAGGGTTGCAGCGAAGATGACCTTGACCAATTTCTTCTAAGGATCAAAGAAGAAGAAGATGAGGTTTATTGGTAGCAGTGGGTATGTTCACAAATCTATTAAGCCACTTTAGAGGGACATTTCTCTAGCTATAATGCAATTTTTCACTCTAGAGGGTAGGTATTATGTTATCTTTGGCTATCACTTCATGTTATTGAATCACTTCTGCTATAACGCTTAGGTTTCATTTCCTTTTTACCCCCTTCTTTAAATGGAAACAAGTATCAAGGATCATAGGAAGAACCCTAGGAAGGCTATTCTCCATGAAGGCCTTATGAATCTCATTTTTATCATATTAAGATGAAGGTATTACCAACTAATCCTAAGAATCCATCTCATAAAAAGGGTGGAAAAAATATTGGGTATGATACTCGTGAGGTGACGGATAAGTGTGAAGGGGATATTGAGGAAGATGACTCTAACTTTGAGGAACTGTCAGAGGAGGAGAGTGAGTATGTTGATGATTATGAGGATTCAAAATCCTGGTCTAAGGGTTATGAAACTGATAACAAAATGAAGTTGTTGTGCCATCAGTGAAAAAAAAGTGAAGGGGAAGAAAAGATACCCCAAGAAAGAGAAGTGTGTTGTTAAGCAGATGGTGGGGGATTCAAGAGTTGTGGATAAATCCCCTATTCCTGATGTTAAACATGGTTTGGGTGATGAACTTGAGGGTAGTGAGCATCCTATGGAGGTTATTGAGTAGGAAAATATGGGTATTGGGTGTTCCAAGGGGGTTGGTACTAACTAGGATGAATTTGACTCTCCTATTGTTGTTGAGTAGGTTAAGGGGAGTGATGTGAAGGTGTAGTTGCTTCAAATTTTGGCTAACTTAGTAGATATTCCTAACAAGCACCATGTGAAAGTGGAGGTTATTGAAGTTGAGGATTCCCCTGCTGAGGAGGATTTGGAAGGAAACAAGGGGGTTCAAGAGGAACTTGTTGAGAATGTTAGTTCTCATGCTGCACCATCGGTCAATTGGGAAGAAATTAACATGGAATTTTTCTATACAATGGTGGAGGATAGAACTCACAATTTTCTCTCACTTGTAAAATGGCTTTTCACAAAAGTGAAGGAGCTCAATGTCTAGCTTAAAAACTAGAAAGACGTATGTGTTGTGTTAGTGCATGGTAGCCAAAAGGAATGGTCAATTAAAGGTAAGGTCAAGACTATGAATGTTATTCTTGATAGACTTAGTAAAAGTCATGAGGATAGGATAACCTCCCTAGAAATGGCTTTCCAAAAGATTATTGAGGAGAGGTTTGTGAATATGGAGGAAAAAATTAGCAATATTAGTGATGACTTACAGATTGTTGTTTTTGTTAGTAAAAATTGTTTGAAATCTAGTGATAAGGGTCTCTCAATTTTAAATGAGAAAGCTATTAAGTGGACTAGAAAGTCTCAAGGTTGTGGAGATCATGAGAAGGCCATTGATGAAGTTAACCACATGAATTTTGAGGAGAAGATAGAGGATTTTGGCCTTGATGTGGAGAAGGATTTGGAGGTTGGCCCGTACTTGAGACCAAGTAGCAAGACTAAGAAAAGGGTTTCCATTTTTTTTGAGGATTTGAAGGATGTGGTCGAGATGCATGAGGGGGTCATTGCTAAAAATATAGCCTCAACCAATGTTCTTGATAATTTTCTATAGTTTTGCTATTGTTTTTGGTTGATCAACCTTGTTGTTGATGTTTTGTTGTAGGGTTGTTAACAAGTTCTCTGGTTTTATCTTTAGTCAGCTTTTTGTTTTTTCTTGGCTGCGGGTCTAATTTTTTTTGTATTTTTAGAAACTTCTCTCTATTGTAAAGGGTTTTGAGGCCCCTTCAAAACCTAATCTTCCTAATAAAAAACATTTCATTCATAAAAATACTAAAAACAATCCAACTTATATATTCGCTTCAAGTATAACATCAATTAGGTCAACCTAATTAGATGTAATCAATCAAAATATAACTTGTTGGCTTCAAGAATTTTCATCCACATAACGTGCCACAATTCAAAACTCAAAAAATATTAAGATATGTCAAAATGGACCTATAATAGATCCCACATAAGATAGCAATACCTATTTATCCTTCGCACAACATCAAACATGTTAGGTCTGCATGACATAAGAACTAAACCAAAAATCCTTTAGTTGTGTATCCACATCTCAACACGTGGACCTCAAAACTTGATACCATTTGGAATCAATTCTATACTAACATCTAAAAACTTATATTCAACACTGCAAGGCCAAAAAATCATCCATGGAGAAGTGTGGATTCTCCCACATAAACACACTATACAGAGAATAATTGTAATATGCCAAGCCAAACTTTGTTATGCATATCTCTCAATCCACTTGTCCAAACATGATGAAATATTGGAATTAGGTACATCTAACATCCAAAAAAATTATGATAGAAGCATAGAGTGATATCTTCATTTGTGAAGTGGTGCAGACCCAAAATTGATGCACTATTACACTAAACTGGCAGATTTGACACTTAGTCAAAATTCCACACAACAAGTATTTGTGGACCAAATCATTTTGCAAAAAATTATTTCTTAACAACTCTAAAACCTATTAGGCCTAATCAAAATGATTACAACAATGTTGAAATCAATGACAACACTGCAACACATCACTATGTACCTTCCATGCGCATGTTGTCAAACTACATCATCAATGACAAACTTCCACAACCTTCCAACAATATCTCAAATTTTTAGCATCATTGCACCTAAACTACCAAAACAAATGCAAAAGCTCAATTTTTTCTCGTTAGTTCATAAAACCCTAATTTTTATTTAACACTAAGAAATGTGAAACTTTTTAATGGTTGCCTTTGTATGTGGTTTCATACTTACACACTCAAATTCTTGAAAGGGTATGAGCATTTTACTGTCCATACAGCTGCTTCGTAAATGTCTAATTTTTCACCAAGAAAGAAATTCGTGAAGTAAAAATATCAAGTGGTTTTTATGACAACCTTTGTTGCTTTAAACATTAATGAGATAAAAGATACACATATAGGACATGTTGATATCTGTGAGTTTCCACAGAGAGAAAGGAAGCATCCTTTAGATTCAGGCATGGTATGTGTGGTGGAGAGCAATATTCATTGGATGGTTGCATTTGTAGTAGTGGCACACAATCTCAAGTTTGTTCTAGTAGTGGTATCCCATTATCACAAATAATATATAAGTGCCAAGGATGTTGATAGGAATTTGATCATAATATTAGATGCAGAGTTCTTCGAAAAGATCTTCCAATGTTTGAGCATTGATACGTATGTTGGTCTTACTATTGAGAATGCACAAGATCAATATAATAGGAATACAAATAGTTGTAAGAAGGAAATTAATACAAGGTGGTTAAAGAACCCAAGGCCTAAAATTTCAAGATGACCTAAGAGCTTTCCTTGCAGTGATTTCATCAAGGAAGTAAATGAATTTCCTAACTCTTCTAATTTCAAGAGTGGATCTATTGGTACTTTCACGTCACAAGGAAGAGGAAAAAATAGATATTTTGGGGTCAAAAGATAAGTGATGCAATTCATGATAAACTCATAAAGGTTCCTACCTCATTGATATTTTATGACTTCATACTTGGTTTATGTTGCTACATTAATGAGGAACTTTCCAAGATTGACATTAGAGGGTAATAAGAGGAATGTTCCAGTCTATCGATATTATTCACAAATGACCCTAAAATAAAGTAATCATCACTTAATAAGGGTCAATGATGCTTTCTTTTCTCCATACCTCTACATGTTTGATAGATAACGTGAGAAAAGGAGAGTATCTGATGAAGCATGGGTAGTGGTTAATAGATTTTATTGTATATTTCTACAATTTCCTACCTTCACTTACATTCAATTTGGTTGCTTCATCGGATACCCATACATTCTTCTAAGGTATTTGAGCAATAAGATCATACTCATGGAGTTGTGTAGATAGATCATGGTAGTTCATAGCATACAAATTGAATTACATAAGCTAGGATTTAAGTTTCCTTCACGATAGGCAAGTATTCCATAACTACATCTCCCAAAGCTAAGGCCATGGAATCAAAGATTAAGTGGGTCACAATTAAAACATATAGAAGGAAACCTGAATTTGACTACAAAGGAATGAAAGACATAATAAAAAAGAGCCACACCCATGTACACAAAGTGGAAAATATTTGGGAAGACTAGAGGACTAAGGAGGATATAAGGAAGTTGGACTATTATCAGCTTACTCTGGAACAAATTGTGAACCTAAATCTTTCCAACATTCAAAAGGACATGGAGGATGAACATAACATCTAGAATCTCGCTTATGGGAGGAATAATTTTGTTGAAACCCCTCTCCCTTCAATACAGTGGTCTAAAAAGGAAATAATCTCCATCAGGGATAGATTCCAGCCAATCCTTACTAATACCAATGTTTGGTTATTGGAAAGGGATATAAGTATAAAATATTTTAACATTGGATCTGAAGAAGAACTTGAGGGGCATGCTAGGAAGAAGGTGGAGTTGAGAACAAAGAACAAAGGTGATGTACTAAGTACAAGTAAAACCCCTAAGATCAAATTCATAATGAAAGGGGGTCAAAGTAAGAGTACATAAGGGTCATCTATAAGAGTATAGAAGAGCCATCTACTGTCACGAAGGGAGCATCAACTCAAGATGAAGAACAAGGAGAGGAAGGTCAATATCAAGAATTACAAGAGTCTCCACATGAGAATGCTCCAGAAGACTCCCCTAATTCTTCTTCCCCTATCATTGCTACCATGCCTACTCCCACTCTTCCTATTGTTTCAATTGAATAGCCTTTTCCTTCTACTATCATTATTTCTACTACTATTTTTTTTTAGCAAAAGTGGACGTGCCACAATAATATATTAATATTTATGAAATATGTACATAGACCTAGTTCAGAGGGCATACCGGCAGGAAAGAACCAAGAAGAAAACCTCCAATTATAGCCCATTCAAATATATTAAGTACAAAATTATCCCTCATGTGGGATATTCAGATTTTACAAAAATTGGCTACAGTGCTGCCACCTTAGTTTTCAAAATTCAAAATGAGTAGAGAAAAATGAGGCATAATGGCTATACTTATACATTCAAAGCCTCACAAAAAAACAAAAGCAAAAACAATTTAGTTTCTTGTGCTATTCCTCCATACGCTCTGCACAAGTTGAGTTCTTGTCATGCATAGCATCTTCTTCATTCTATAGCTCGGGCTTGGGATGATCGAGGCATTTCCTTTGCAAAGAAATCATATCCCATAAATGGAGAATCTTCCTCCATTTGAGGCACCACTTCCCGATGACTAGCCGAATCCTGGTGCATGGAAGTAATGGGATCCACATTTACCAATTCATCAATTTCTCTACATACTAGAGCAACTAACTCAATAAACACTGAATTTTTCCCCATTGAATACTGACCAAATGGTACTTTGGGACATAATCCCGGAGGAAAGAGATGGCATAATTATTTCTACTACTATTATTTATGTTACACCCTCTATTTTAGTTCAACCTATCCATTCATCCCCTACTTTTGGGTCCATTTTTTATAGTCTTAGAAATAATTTTAAAGATATTTTTTTCTCCTTTTTCTATTTGCCAAGTTTTTCATCTCCTTTTGATGTAAATTCTAAAACTGACTTTGATAGGTTTGTTTATGAGACTGTACAAAATATGCCAAGTGTAGAAGTTCTTGAAGCTATTTTAACTAACACTCCACCACTTGTGACTACTACCATTATAAGTCCAGTGACATCTACTCAAACCATAGTGGGAGGTCCTAAAGGAATTTCTTCTCCCCTTCCCCCTTGGTTGGCCTCATATACTCCGAAGAGAAAGAAGCAATTTGTCTCTCCAAATGATTTTGATTTTGGTCAATTAGTGCTAGTGAAGGCTAAATCTACAAAAAATCCAAAGACTCTCTCGAGGGTGTTAGTAGATAAATCAGGTAACAAATATGTTGAGGTTGCACAACCTCCCCTAGGTAAAGCAACAAAAGACATTGACTTATCTGAATATTCTATCACAAGGATAGAACTAGGAAAAATGACACATGAGACTGCAAAAAAGGATGGACAATCAGCATTTCCCTCTCTCATCGAGAAGTATGATCAGGAGAAGAAAATCAAAGATCAATATAAGGCCAAGGTTGAACAACTTACCTCCGTACTTTAGAAGATTACTCCATCTTCTAAGTCTATCAAGCATGTAGCTACAAGAATTGAGGACCCTATTATTCAAAAGGTTGGGAGAACACATGTACGAGGCAAGGTAGTTGAAGAATGTATTGAGAGAATGTTGGGTCAAGGAACACAATTGTTGAAATCTTTTGTGGGGAGGATTGACAATGTGGAAAGTGTAAAAGATGAACTGAGTCAAACCATTGACACACTTTCTCAGAGTCATCATGAAATGGAGAAAATTCTCGGATCTTGGACAAAGATGAAATAACTCAAGCTTGATGTGCTAGTGGAGATTGAGATAATTCCCAATCGAGACATGTTTATTGATATAAGGGAAATAATGAACCATAAGAAATATGTCATCAGTGATCTAATATAAGATTTACAAGAGGCTCAAGAGGTGGGCGAAGATAAACTTTTAGACCTAATTGTATGAATCAAAGAGCTACCTTTCCAAGTGTTTGAATAAAATAAAAATTCCTTCCCATCGATGCGGTTATCCAAAAATTCACATCATTGATGCAAAAACAATTTGAAGATGAAGCTTTTTCAGTATCTTCTATCAACACATTGGTGGACATTCAACTCACTTTGTATAACCTTAAAGTATTATTAGAAAGGGATGGGAAATATTTCATCACCATCAAGGACTTAATCACATGAGTAATTGCTATCTCTAGACATACCTCAAGACCCGATGAATCAGAATTCCAAGCAGCATTGAAGAAATACAAAAACTTCATGGAGAAGGATGGTGAAGAATCAAGGAATGTGCCTTGTCAGACTTATTTATATTCAACATTTTTCTTTATGTAATTAGTTGATGGCATTTTACATGTTTTTTGTATATATGTAATTACATGTAAAAATAACACAGTCCTAATCAAATCAGACTCTATTGTTGAATACATCAAGTTAGTTTAACTTTCCCTATTTTTATCTCTACTCCCTATATATATGAGGGAGTTTATTTGTATTATGGAACTTTTATATTTTGAAGTGAAGCATTTCCCATTTGAAAAATATTTTCAGACTTTGCATTTAATGTAAAAATCAAATTTCAATCAATAAAAGAGATAGAATTGCATCCAATCTTTGTCTTGTATCTTTGTGTTATGTATGAGATTTTTCCTATGTCCTCATTACATTTTCTTGTAAATGGTTGAATAAGTGGTGTTGTATCATATATTCGAAAGGGGATTCAAATCTAATTTTGTAGACTTTATGCTACATTATTATATTTGAAGTTTGTGTTCATGTGTGTATGTTTTGTTGACAATTCAGAGACTTTGGGCTATAGGTTATTTGTTGTGTTTTGTAGATCTGTTGGTGGCATATGTTGAAGACTTTGAGCTGCAATGTACTTCATTCTATATCTTTACGAATCATTATTGAAGACAACAAAATACTTTGATCTTTTGTGGGTTTCCTAGTTACCAAAAATCACTGGTATCACTTTGGTTACTCTTTTCTTTAATCAAGTAGATATTGTTTATTACTGCTTGATCTAAGATATTATGGTGAATTAAATGTCATAATTATTATGAGGTATCATTGTAATTTGTTTAAGAGAAAAACATCTTTTCTAAAAAATAGAGAAAAGGATGAATGTAACACCCATGGATAAATTTAGTGTACATAATCTAGGTTAGTTACTAATTGTTTTAGTGAGAAGTAATAAAGGAGCCTTCCCTTTTTGAGAGGAGAGATAAAAATATCATCATAGTTGTGGTTGAAATAACCATTTTATAATTAATTAAGTGATTACAAAATATTCACCCAATACATTCTTCTTATGAATTTGATCCATAACTTCTTTGTATGTCCCAAATCTTTATCCATTTGGGTCCTTTGGCTTGTTGTGGATATTTGCATTATAGGCATCCACTTCAATCTATTATACTTCATAGGGGAGCTTAGGAATCAATTTTTCCTTAGCTCCACCACTTCCATATATGTGTAGTCTTTGTATACTAGGAAAGTGATTGTATTGATATATTATTGTATGAATTCATATGGTATCTACTCTCTAGCCTATAGCTACTACTTGAAGTTCTTGAAGAAACCCTAGTCTATAATGGTGTATGCATGTTTGTTTGGTAATTGTAGAGTATGGAGCTTTAATAATGCCACCACTTGTAGGTTTGTTTTTCATACATTGCCTTTGAACGTTGGTAGTCCATTCAAGAAGTAGAAAACTAGTAAGATGAGAATTATACCATATTAGAAGTTATACCAAGAGGTTTTTATTTTCTATAGATTCTCCATTAGTTGCTCCCCATCACCTCCCATAGGTAAATATTTCCCCTCTATTACCATCTGATATGTGGCGTGGATTGTTTTTATTGTTGTAGAGTCTTCTTTGTTGGTGTAGTAGATTTTTTATGTTATAACCACTATGGAATACCACACAACATAGTTTGTAATTGCTCAAATGCTTAATATTTGTCTATCTAGTGTGGTTCCTATAAGATTAATTACTTTATCATTATTTACTAATTTCTTTGCTATAATTTTTCTAATCATGCCCAACCTCGTTACTGTGTGACTTGCCTCCTTTGGGATTTGGTAGGGTTTGTCTAGGTAGATGAATTCATCATGTACTTTTTTGAGAAGTAACCTAACCCAATCATGCTCATCAAAGAATTCTAGGTAATCCTTCTACCCATCTAGATGCTTTCATCCCACATCTTGATATTTTTGTTGATACGTGTGTTGACTCAAGGTAAGTAGGGTTTTTCAAAGCTCCTCATACTTTGTATGATATATTTCAATTATAGTCTCGTGGATTATTTAATTACATATTTTTTATATACCATCTATGTGGATGCTTGATAATGCCTCATCTTTATCTACCTCCATTTCCTTGAATGGGTACTTCTTATATCTTGGGTGCAATTTCTCTATCACATTTACCAAAGTTGGTGTTGCCATTGTTTTCAGTTCTAATTTTTTGTATGAGTAGAAGAGTTTGGTTAGCATTTTTCACTTAGAGAGTTTGAGAGAAAAGTGAGTATGGAGTGGGTGTAGGATTTTTTAAATAGGTTTTAGTTGGTGGAATTTATGTATTTTTCTCATTGAGTTTCATGGGGTTTTATAGCCATTTGTATACTTTGACCACTAATGACTTATTTTTTTTAATTATTGGTTCATATACATAATTTATAATACATATTTTTTCACCTTTATGACTATCATTGAGTTTCATGGGATTTTATAGCCATTTGTATACTTTGACCACTAATGACTTCTTTTTTTTAATTATTGGTTCATATACATAATTTATAATACATATTTTTCCACCTTTATTACTTTCATCCTTCTATTTGGTGGTAGTGTTTAAGTCTTACACCACTCACACATCCTATGATATTATCTTTGTCTAACCTTCTTAATCTTACCACTCTTGATTCTATAATTTTGTGTATGTAGTAAGGTCCCAGCCACCTTAATTTTAACTTGCCTTTCCTTTTTCTTCATATAGTAGGACTAAATATCGTATTTGGAAATTCTTATTCCAAAGGTTTCTATGATGCCATATTTTTTTCCTTTATGATCTACTTGTTGGTTTTAAGAGGCTATGAGCCTATTCTCATCCAATTTTTTCAACTCATCTATTATTTTTGTTAGAGAATCATCATCATCTGACCACAATGCTAGTGTAGTACGTAGGTTAGGAACTATGAATTTCATGGGAATTGATACATTAGTTCCATACACTAATTGGAATGGTGTAAACTTGTTAGTTCTTTATTAAGATGTCCAGTAGACCCAAAGTACTGTAAGTATCTTTATATCCGAGTCTGGCCTATTTTCATCATACATATTAGTGAGTGTTGTTCCAATTATTTTTTTGAGAGCTTCGCTTACCCCATTTTCTTATGGATGGTAGGGTGAGATCTGATTGTGTGTAATCATAAAATTATATAATAACTCCAAAATTCAATTTTGACAAGTTTTTTGCCTTGATCACTTACAATACTCAATGGGAAACCATACATAGTGATTATATTATATTCTCATATAAAAACCTTGGGGTAGTTTTTGCAGTACAATCCTTAGTGGGTTTTGCTTCTACCCACTTTATTAAGTATTCTACCCTTGTTATTATAAATCTTGCTCTTGAATGTTTGACAAGTGGATCAATGGGTCCTATGAAGTCTATCATCCATTTTTAGATGGGATGTGTAATAGTATTGGTTTTAGGGAAATTTAGCTCTTGTTTAATGTTTCCCCACCCTTTGACAAATGTCATAGTTCATTGTATACTCTTTTGCATTTTGTGAAGGGTTGGCCACCAAATTATGGCTAGTTTACCTTTTGGTTGTTGTATCCCTGTAAGTGTGCCCTACTCTTCCCTCATGGTTCTTTCAAAATGGATTCTCTCTTGTGTGTATAAATAACCCTTTTTATGATTTCAAATTGTTCCATTTGGTGTAATTCTCCTTCTATCTATTAGATGTAGGGAACACTAAGAGGGGGGGTGAATAAGTGTTCAACAAATTTTACTATTCATATTAAATTTAAAAACCATCTAAATCAATGTAAGAACTTTGTATAGTATTAGCAACATAAGACAGATAAGAACATGCTCACACAATAATTAACACCATAACACAATATTTTTATGTGGAAATCCTGTTAGGGAAAAAACCACGGTCGAGATTAATCCACAAATTTTTTAATCTGTTAAAAGTAAAGATAAAAGGGGAATGCACTTGCATTCAGGCTCACTGCCTAGAGCTCACTACTCAACAAAATAGAGGCTCACTTCCTAAAATACATATGATAGAATGTTTCTACAAAATTTGAACTGATGGGACAACATCTTCAAATTCCAGATTTCATTTCCAATGAAGCACATAATTTACTCTTTGATCATACTCTTTTCATGCTCTGTTCTACACTTGAACAAAATTCTTCCTCCAACATATACAGTAACTCGCTTGATTATTTTCTAATGTAGGCTCACAATACTATACAATTTTTTTGCATAAATACCATACACACTTTCCATACACACATTTTTCACCTTCTTTTATACCAAAGATGAAATATTTATCTTCTTTATATATCCACTATCATCAATTTCACTATATCTCAGCTTGAAGTAAAATATAATAGCTTTCCTTGTGTCAGCCCAAAAATAATAAATCACAATTTAGTGTGTACCTACATAAGTCATCTAAACTCATAGTAGGGACCCAAACAGAGGTTCAAACATAAGAAAATAACAAAACATTTACTCCATATACATCTACGATCTATGATATTGAACATGTCGGCCACAAGAGAAGAATAGACAATGAGTTATACCACCAAACCTCTTAATTTGAGCTATGATAGCAGTAATGCCACAAAAATTCTTCAACAGAGTAAGATACGTGCTAGGAAACCTTCCTTGCAGATCCACATAATAAAATGATGATCTGGTGAGGTGACCGAATCAACATATTAACCGGATGTCCAATTCAACTGGTAAGCTACGAAAACATAGATATTTTTTTGGTAGGATCATAACTGATATTGTGGACCAAACTGAAGACTTTAGGTGCCATCAATGACAACACAGGCAACCAAAAATCATGTCCACAACCATCATATGCCAATAATCTCCCCCTTTGGCATTGATGGAAACACTTAGTGAAAAATTTACTAAGTGCCCAAAACTTAAAAAGTATTATATCAAAATTGATACTCCCCCTAAATATGCCAGAAAATTTTTCACTGCATTCTCTCCCCCTTTGACATCAACGACAAAAATTTATAGCATCCACTCTATGCTTCTTTCCTTAACTTCTTTAAAATATTGTACTAACCTTTACTTCATTCTTCAAAATTTTTACAACTGTTACAAATTTTTTTAGAAGATTATCTTATATTTAGCTTTCATTTCTAGAAATAATTTCTTCCAAGAATCCACAACAAATCCAATGGAAATAATCAGGCTATTTTTTTCAGATTTCCTATTGATGATTTGATTAAGGTGCTTAGGAATAGTGATTGCTTGTTGTAGTTGATCTCCTGATATGAGAATCTCAACCATTCGTTCTAGTCTACCTTCAATTATATCCTTAACCTTCCAAAATTTATCAGTGAGAACCTTCTTAGTATGAAGAACTTTTGCGTGCTCATCCTGTAAATTGATAACTTTCTTCTTCATGTCTCCACTTGATTCCAGGAGCATACTATAGTCATGTCCAATCTTAACCAGCTCACTCTCAATTTCCTCAAGTTTATCTTTGTACTTCCCCGTCACATGGGGCCACTTCAGGCAGTAGTTGAAGATGTTATTTATAGAATCAATGCACTATCTTAATTCACTCATCCTCTTCTTCAATTTTGAGAGGGATAACCTAAACTGCATTTTTAGGTGAGAAATTATCTCTTCTTCTTTTCTTTTCAAGGGCACAAATTCCATAGATATCCATCTTGAAATCCTATAAATGAAGAGCTCCTCTCCTCATTTCATCATCCACAATCCAAGCAAAGTTACCATGCTAAAATACTTAGCCATCTTCATCCATCATTTGAATTCTTAGCTAGGATTTTTGTAGATTTGGCTTGGAGTTCTCACCTTTTCATCAAAAGTGGATCAACATTCTCTTCAACATTCAAATCTTGCATCATAGGAATTGGGAAAGGGCCAATTTTCACATGAAATTGGCACCAATTCCCCCATGGGATCAAGTTTTTGCTATTTAAATCAGGATTTAATCTTTGGTTTATCCATTTCATTATGTTCTTGCTTATTTTCTTTCCTATTTTGAGTTTGCAAATGGATTTCATGGGGAATCCTTCTTTTAGCTTGTAATTCCTTGTCTAACTCATTTATTCATGTTGTTTGGCAGGTACTAGGAAAAGGGTTTGCACTTTTGGCGCTAGGAGGGCTTGAAATCATAAATTCTGCAATTTTCTTAAAATTTCTTGGTTTTCTTGACACAGGAAATTCCAATGCGGGCTCTTCAGCATCGCTATTTTTAGCACCACGAGCTCGTCAGCATCGTTGTTTTAGCACCGCGGGCTCGCTAGCATCGCTATATAGCACCGCACGAACATAAACTCCTCCGCTAGACTCATCCCGCCAAGAATTTTGAAATTTCAAACTCCGCCGCTGGACTCGCCGATCTGTAGAAGTTTTGAAAGTTTTTAAAACTCCGATGCTTTCAAAAACTGCGATGTTGGGTGAAAAGAGAGACGCAATCATGCTCTCTATCCCAACACAGAGCGTCGCTGACTAGTAAGTGGTGTTGTAAGAGCACCGTTGAGAGGAAGAAACAACGACGCCTTCATGAGTTGCGACGCTGGGAGACAATAAAGGGGAAAATTTTGATTTTTTTTAGCACATGTTTTAATGATTGCTTCTTCCTCTATTTTTTTTTTTTTTTAAACTTCTGTGTTTTTTCCAGAATCTGACTTTTTCTACTTTGTAGGTTGGAAGCCAAAAGCAAAGGAAGAAGGAGCATGGTGATGATATCTTGTCTAATCAAAGTGTTTTTAAACACTTAAGTGTTTGTTTAACACTTCTTTAAGAATTTGTCATCTTCTTCTTTCTTTAGAACACTAGCTTTCATTTGGGTTTAAAAAGGATTCTTTTTGTTTATTTCTTGCAAAAGGATTAAAAAGAATCTTAGGACCAACAACTTACTAGATTTCATTTATGGATTAAACAATTGAACAAATATCTTTCACTTATGATTTGGTGCTCTAAAACAAACTCACATATTCCTTTGAGGATCTAAAAAGAACAAGTGTAGTTGTGTTTTTTGTGAGGGCTTACTTAGACTAAAGCCATTGGAAAAGGACGTATGCGCTTCTCTCGCGCTTTATAGTGATCTTGAGAATCAAAAGTTCTTTTCCATGACTTTGGCTTAAGACAAAGCAATCACCTCCACACTTCAATTTGGGCCTAAATTTGAACAAACTCTTGTGCGAGTGTGAGTGGGGGGCTTTGTTGCGTACATTCTCTCTCCTTGTTGCCAACAAGGATTGATCAAGTTACGAATATTGTTGTTCATTTGCTTTTGTTTATCCTAGAAGGCCTGCCTTGGGGAAAAAGTAATCACCCAAGGGAACGACTCAACCGGTAACACTCTAAAGCCAAGATATTTCCAGCTGGGATATAAATGTGGATATTGGAAGAAACGCCAATATCACGCGGTTGACTCCGACAAGATGGATCTAAAAGGGGACTCTTGCCATGTTGGGTCAACTCCTACGAAGAAAGTCCTTACTAAAACCCATGTGCTAGAATTTTCCAAAATCCTTTTATCTATTTGTTGGTGCAAGAACGGTCGTTCTGAAGCCACCCACACTTTTAGTCTTCTAGTAGAGATGGAAAGAATGCCATGGGAGTTTCATGGGTGTTGATGCTTGGCTGCCCCGTATAAGTGAGTGTCATGGAGGGGAGCCATTGGGTCAAGCATCTAACCATCCGCTAGAGATAAGTGTAGTTGGACTTGTCCAAGTGGGAATCCAACAAATATTGTCTTACACATCCATAGGATTGTAATTATTCTTGGGTTACAAAATGCATTGCTTGATCGAAAACATCATGGAAACAAACACTTAACATCATCCAAATTTCAAACCCTTTTGAAGACAAATACCATTGACTCAATCCATATGTTATTTCTTTCCCTTGGGATTCACATCCTTAGAGGTTTCTAAGCATTGGATTATATCTCAATTTGTCTTCTTAAGTAAACAATAGGAAACCCTTGCCTTAAGTTCATTAAATTTCCACATAAACATATCTTGTGGGGTTTGAAGAAATTAAGACATTGGACATCTTAGTTTGAAAACCTAATTGAAGAAAGTGTTTTTGGTAAAATAAAGACATTAAGCAAAAGTAAGCAAAAATGAACTTTCATATGTGTTGAAGACTCCAAATCCCAAAGCACAAATCATTGATTGGAAATCTGAAAATGAATGTTCAAATGAAATCATTTCTTGGTTACAAAGGTCATTAGGAAGCATTTGCATGCTCTTCAATACCTAGGTCTAAGCAAACAAAGTATACCTTTCTAGGTTTATCTTAGGATCAAAACACATCAAAAAGCTTTTTCATCCATTCCATCAAAAGATCAAAAAAAATTCCATCTCATTATCACCTTTTCATAAATCTTGAAATCATCCTTGATACTAGGCTTTATGGCAAAATCAGAACCATCAATATCATTGAGACAAAATCCTTGAAAACATTAGCAAAAGAATCTTTGGCTAGGTATGTGTAGATGCATCCTTTTGCATATACTTAGTCAAAGTTATCAAAATCATCTTGTCTAGCTTGGTATATGTAGATGAATCCTTCTTCATGTACTTAGCAAAACACAATCATCTTGTTTGAATAGGTGTGGGTAGATTCATCCTTCTCCTCACACATATTCAAATTATCATCCTTTGAACAAAGCTATCCCTTAGATCATCATCCAACATCTTAGTTTCTTTTTGTTCAAATATCCAAATCAAAATCCAAATCAAAATCAAGGACAAAATCTCAAAATCTCAAAAAAACCCAAACAAATCAAAATCCAAAGTCCTAAAAGCCTAGTGTCTCATTCAAGATTTATCAAAAGCCAAAACATCCATATCATCCATCCTTAAACATCATCATCATATCATCATCACCTTTGATCCTCAAAAGCATCCTAAAAATTTATACTTTGGGACATAAAATAACGATTGATCCAAAGAATCAAGAGATTCATCTCTCATATTCCCAAAGATTGATCCTTGTTTTATGGTTCAAACAAGATCTCAACACAAGAAGAGTATGGAAGCCAACAAAGAAGCACCCGCTTCAATCGATCTTAGCTAAACCAACGCAAAAATGAATCCAGCGGAATCAAACAATCCATTGACCCTCTCATCATCGCAAAATCCGCAAGAAGAAAATCAAGGAGAGGACATCACCTTTTGGAATTTCTCACGAGGAAATGACGAAAATGCTTCAAAATCCAGAGAATCATAAAATCATCAACATCATGATGAGTTTCAACCCTTCGCTGTACATGCTTGAACTAGCAAAACAAGGGGTCAAGTTGCCTTTGGATTTTGATGTAAGTACTATAGTGGAGACATCCTTTCCACCTATCTCATCCACCATCCCCATTTCATCTACACCGCCATCTCAAAACATCATGCAAAACATTCCGCAAATCATGACATCGTTTCCTCCAACTCAACCAAATGTCAACAAGGGAAACACATTCCTCAATGCTCTTCAATCACATCCCCTTATTAATAATCAAATTTTAGACGCAAACACCACTTTGGAGCAAAACATACCCAAAAACCCATTACACAAAAATGATCCTCTCACATTCCATCATGATCCATCGTCATCATTCTTTCACGCAACTCCTCAAACACCTCTCCTCACAAATTCACAAGAAGAGGGAGATACATTCGGACTAGGGGGCTTATTCGACATCACAACATTTTCACAACAACTCACGCCCCTCACCTTTCCACCTCTTCCGCCATTACCATTATCATCCGCATCACTCCTCAGTTTAGGGCTTCCTCCCCTACCAGGTATCAATCAAACTTACATCCCAACCATCAATCAAAGCATTGCACCAAACATGCAAAATTTTTTGTTGATATCACAAGGCATGGTCTCTCAAGGACCCATCACATCAATACCACTATCCAACACCCAAAACATCAACACAACATCATTATCCACCACCATTCCAAATCCACCACTGCCTCCACCACCACCAACGTTCACCACATCAAGCCAATACGACGTAGGATTGAAAGCTGCTTTTCAAAGAGGATACCAACAAGTTCAAAAACAAAAAGCTGTTCAACAAGCTGCTCAAGCTACACAAGCCGCATTACAAGCGTAACAAATGCAACAAGCCCAAGAATTATTGCAACAGTAACAACAAGCCGCCCAAGCCACGCAAGCATTGCAAGCACAAAGGGTCGCTCAAGCACAACTATTATTGCAGCAACAAGTTGCACAAGTGCAAGCAGCTCAAGCTCAAGCACAATCTCAATATCAAGCACAAGCTCAAGCACAAATTATTGCACAAGTAGCACAAATGCAAGCATATCAGCAAGCACTAAAGCAATACCAAGAGTAGCAAGAAGCAACAGAATTGGCAGCCCAAAAACAAGTGTTGTGGGAACAACAAAAAGCACAACAACAAGCATTGTTAGAGTAGCAACAAGTGCAATAACAAGCACAAATCCTAGCGCAACAACAATAAGATCAATAATAAGCGTTGTTCATACAAAAGCAAGTAGAAGCCTACTTCGCCCACCAGAACATATCGATACCATTGAACAATGCACCAACCAATCCATCCACCCAACCCATGATTCAAACATCTCAAAACACTTTCATCCCACCCCCTAATTTTCAAAGTGATGTGACAACACAACTCAGGTTGCTCTCACAACAAGTGCTCGACCTTCAATCAAGGCGAACAACCAAACCACCAAGAAACTTGTGTCCCTATCCATTTGATAGGAGCTTAGAGATGAAACCATTCCCTAAGGGATTTGAAATCCCCAAATTCAACAAATATCGAGGGATGGGAAACCCTGAAGATCACATCAGGGAATTCCAGGTTCATTGTATGGAGGTCGCATATGACGATACTTATCTGGTGCATCTATTCCCTAGGAGCTTGGAAGGTCCCGCTATAGAATGGTTCTCTCACTTACCTTCAGGCATTAGAACATTCAAAGAAATTAGAGACACATTCATTAGGAATTACACATCTAACATTGCAATGGATGTTAGTCTCGAAGAACTATCGGCTTTGAAACAAGGAAAGAATGAGTCTTTCGCCTCATTCCTTCAACGATGGAAATCCAAGGCCAATCAGAGCAAGTGGACCATGCTAGAAGAACAAGTCTGCACAATCATCACCAACCTTGAAAGCCATTTAGCATTCCACCTCAAGGTTTAGGGTATCACTACATATGAACAATTGATCTCCAAGGCTCTCAGCATCGAAAGAGCCCTTGCAACCCAACCCGCTAAATCAACGTCATATCACTAACAACAAAACAATCGCCCACCATTAAATTACAATGATAAACCTTGAACATGGGCAAGAAAAAAGAATGTTACTAATGATGGTGTCATTAATGCCAAGGTGGTCATCAGTGGTCCACGCCAACATACACCCACACCGCAAATCCAAAATCAACGCCAAAACACTCATCATACCAAATACCAAGCCAACAACAACCCTACCATCAATAACGTCAATGATCAAAGAGGACCACCCCAGCGCAAAAGTTATCCAAAATTCAAATACACCATTTTGGAGGAACCATTGGAGGACATAATGAAAAAGTTGATTGACGAAAAACTTATCAAACCTCCTAAATTCAAAAACTACCAAGAACCTGATGTCAAACCCCCTTGGTACAATGAGAATCAAATTTGCAAATTTCACAAAATCAAAAGTCACACGATGAACAACTGCATGAGACTCAAAATATCATCCAAGATCTTATTGACAAGAAAATCATAAATGTGGAACAATCGACGGGAAATCAGGACCTTAAAATCTACACGAATCCGATGTCGAATCATGGCAACAAAGGGAATAAAAATGATAAAGGGAAGGGCAATGTAAATCATGTGTATGAAATAGTTGTTGCCTCCCTAAATGAAGACTACATGGTCATCACCATCAAAGGCGCCCATGATGAAGATTGTGGAGTCACCACACGAGGCGGCAAAGTCACCATTGCAGGATCATCCCAACCAAATAGAGTCCCTTCATCTAGAGTCATTCCGCATAGCTACAATTTTGTAGAACAACTCAAGAGAATGCTAGCACACATCTCCATCATGGAGTTGTTAAAAATCTCATCAGTGCATAAAAAGATTCTCGAGGAAGCATTAGCCTCATCCACTGTCCCCACAGATCTCGATGCGGACCAATTCCAAGCTATGGTCAGAAATATCATAACACCTAATATCCTCACATTCTCTGACCAAGATTTCCCTGCCCAACCATCTCACAATCGTGCACTTCACTTAGAAGCCATCGTAAACAAGAAAAAAATCAAAAGGGTCTTGGTGGATGGAGGTGTAGGTTTGAACATTTGTTCTCTTAGCCTCGTCAAGCAGTTGAAAATATTAGAAGATTCCACTGACAAAGGAAAGGGCATCACGATAAGAGCATATGATGACCAAGAAAGAGTTTCTCAAGGCATGATTAAACTCCCTATTCAAATAGGGCCAACATTCACAGAAACTACCTGTTAGGTCTTGGACCTCGAATTGCCATATAATATCCTCCTGGGATGCCCATGGATCCATGTGATGAAAGCTGTAGCATCAACCTTCCACCAATGTGTGAAATTCACATAGAATGGACAAGAGGTAACCATCCACGAAGATCCCGAGCCATTTTCATATTGCAAGAATCTTGAATCCAAGTATTACAAAATCCTCGAAGTGCCAAAGAATGATGAGGGCCCATCCACATCATATATTGACCCTGCCACTCTCGCATCCACTTCTGCGACAAAGACACCCACCATCCCCACCATTTCCGATATCAAGCTCATCATCCAAGAGGACGGTTGTGGAAGCTACAAACTCCCTAACAATGCTTTTATGATAGGAGAGTTACCACAATCTCCTAGATCACGGGGATGTCCACAAGAAAATCAAGCTTCCACATTGCAAAGGTCTCCTGAAGACTATCCTGAATTCACAAGCTAGGGAGATCTTGGCCATGAGGTTATTGAAGCAGATCCATCGCACATGCTATATCAAGATGAAAGACTAATACCTGAATTACCAATGGATGAGATAAGCAAAGGCCTACAAATGATGCTTGTAATGGGTTATGATAGAAACCAAAGACTGGGACAAAATGACAATGGGCTCATAAACCTATCATGCCAGAGACGTGACCCATAACAAATCTTGGTCTTGGATGTACCATTCTGAGAATAACCATACGTGGCTGAAGTCCTCCAGTTAGAACGGTAATACCTCTCCTCAGCCAGTGCTAGTACAACTACACTCACCAATAGTCATAGGTGAAGACACACATAACTTCATAACTGAGCCCTATATTAGTAGTGACGACGAAGATACTTTGACCAATCTACCTAGGTTATTCGAAGATACCACCCTATGTATGATTAGCACCATCTCCTTTGAAATAGACCATCCAAATCATGAGATCCACTTAGTCTACCCCCAACTGATCTACTATGACCAACGAGGACCACTAGTTCTTGATACATTCAAAAATGATGAGCCGCTCTCAGAATTCATGGGATTGAGGGATAACATTCCAGATGGAGATCACAAAGTAGGCTTTATAATAGAGTTGCACACACACTACTATTATGGGGAAACGATTGAATCCTTTAGTCACAAAAGTGAGAAACTAAGAATCATATCCAAGTCCTTGAGTGTAAAACACATTATGGCACTCTCTAACAAGAAAAAAGTAAAAATAAAGGACGTATCCAATGGTGAAAACCTCTCTGAGGTGCTCGAGGATGAAGGATTCAATCTTCCTCTAAGAGCTATTCATTAGGAGAAGTCAACAGTCTTGGCCGAAAAGTGCAATCCAGTCAACATAGGAACAAAGGAGACCCCGCATATCACATTCTATGTGGAATCACTATTAACAGAAGAGCAAGAACTCCTAGCAGCATTCCCAAAGGAAAGACAAATAAACTTTGCATGGAGTTATGCTCACATGCCAAGCCTAGATCTAGAGACAGTGGTTAATCATTTAGCAGTGTATCCAGAAGCAAAACTAGTCAAACAAAATCTTGGAAAGATGCATCCTCAAATAGCCTTATTGGTCAAAATGGAGCTCAAAAAGCTATTAGATGCAAGATTTATCCGACCAATTGATTATCTAGAATGTGTGTCAAACTTTGTACCTATTTCAAAACCTGACGGAGACATCAAAATCTGTACGGACTTCAGAGATTTGAACAAAGCATGTCCCAAGGATGATTTCCCACTTCCCAATATTGACATGATAGTAGACATGACAGCATGGCACGAAATGCTATCACTAATGGACGGATTTTCAAGATATAACCAGATCATAATAGCAAAAGAAGATCAACATAAGATGGCTTTCACTTGTCCATGGGGGACCTACTACTGGAACATGATGCCATTCAGCCTAAAGAATGTAGGAGAAACCTATCAAAGGGCCATGACATTAATATTCCATGACATGATTCATAAAATAGTCGAAGACTATGTCGACGACGTCCTAGGTAAGTCAAGAAAGAGACAAGATCATATAGCAACCCTAAGTGCTATCTTTGACAAACTAGAGGAATACAAAGTTAGACTAAATCCCAAGAAGTGCGTCTTCGGTGTACAATTAGGTAAACTGCTAGGATACATAGTCTCCATGAGGGGTATCGAGGTGGATCCGACAAAAGTAAATGCAATCCTTGAGATGGAAGCACCAAAGACATTAAAACAACTGAGATGCCTCCAAGGCTGACTTCAATCCATCTGATGATTTATAGCACAACTGGCAGACAAGCAGAATCCATATTCTCACCTACTCCACAAGGGGTTAGCATACAAATGGGATACAAAGTGTGAAGAGGAATTTAACAAAATCAAGGAATACCTACTGACACCACCAGTGTTAATGCCACCTATCTTGAGAAAGCGATTGATCTTATATGTGTCAGCAACAACATCAACCCTTGGAGCTCTCTTGGCTCAACATGATGAAAATGAAATGGAGAGGGCTATCTACTATATCAGCAGGACAATGGTCGGTCACGAGCTAAATTACTCATTCATCGAGAAATCTTGCCTCGCAGTAGTGTTTGCATCCCAAAAATTTAGACATTACATGTTGGCACACAAGATAAAGGTCATTGCAAAAATTGATCCCCTCAAGTATCTATTATCAAAAGTAATGCTCACAGGCAGAATGGAAAAATGGGTAATGATACTGTCAGAGTATGACATTGAGTATGTGGAGTGCAAAGCCATTAAGGGATAGGTTATTGCAGATTAATTAGCAGAAGCACCCATTTATTCTGAGAATCCTCTTGTCTCAGAGTTTCCAGACAAGTCCATCTTTAACCTCAATGTAGTTGATCACTGGAAATTATACTTCGACGGCTCATACACGCAACATGGATCAGGAGTTGGTGTCTTCTTCATCACCCCACAGGGGGACTGCATACCAAGGTCATACAAACTAACATTTCCTTATACTAACAACATCACAGAATATGAGGCTTTAACTATAGGTCTTAGGATAGCAGTACAATGGAATATCATAACTCTCAAAGTCTACAGATACTCTCAGTTGATCATAAACTAAGTCAATAATGAATATCAGACTAAGGATGATAAGATCACTCCATACAAGAAATTGGTGGAGACTCTAAAGGAATCCTTCATTGACATAACATTTGAGAAGATTCCAAGAACCAACAACAGAGTAGCAGATGCCATGGCGATAATTGGATCCTTGCTGAATATCCCCAACAATGTTCCCAAATAAAAATTCTTGATTGAGCAACTTCTCGTTCCCACATTCGATGTACCAGAATTGGAATTCGTGTGTGAAATCATTGGTCCCGATGATCCTTGGTACCATGACATCTACACATATCTTTGCATAGGAGTCATACCCACTGACCTACCATCGAGCCTAAAATGAATCTTCATCAAAAAGGCATCTAGATTTGTCATCCTAGGTGATACCTTAAACCGTAGAAGCATAGAAGGTACCTTGTTATGTTGTCTAAATGCTGAGGAGGCATTAACTTCTCTAACAGAGGTTTATAAAGGTATCTTTGGCTCACACTCGATTGGAATGTTCATCACCAAGAAACTGCTGAGGATGGCGTATTACTAGCCCACAATGGAAAGAGAAGCACATGATCATGCGAAAAAGTGTTTACAATGTCAGCAGCATGGAGATCTCATCCATGCTCCAGCTCAAGAGCTTCATCCAATTATCACACCATGGCCTTTTTCGCAGTGGGGACTCGATCTGATTGGCAAAATCACACCCACCTCATCCAATGGCCACAAATTCATTATCGCTACAACTGAGTACTTCACAAAGTTGGTGGAAGCCATACCCATGACGTATATCACTGGGAAGCAGATCTCAAAATTCATCCTGAACTATCTCATCTGTCGTTACGGTGTCCCACAAGCCATTATCTCAAATAATGGGACACCATTCAAGAACCAGGAGGTTTGCAACTTGTGCGAGAAATTCAAAATCTAGCATTGCTTCTCCACCCTGTACTATCCCTAAGGCAATGGCCAAGCAGAAGCCATGAACAAAACCATCCTCAAAATCCTCAAGAAAATAGTCAATGATGCAGGTCATGACTGGCACTTGCAGCTTAATCCCACGCTTTGGGCTTATCGAACCAGCATCCACACACCCACTGAAGCCACCCCATTCTCCTTGGTCTACAGATCATAAGCTATACTCCCCATTGAGATCGAGCTCCCATCCCTCATAATATCATTGCAAAATATCATCACTGATGAGAACTACCAGGTGTCAAGATTAAATGAGCTGGAGTTACTAGTGAGAGATGAATAGATGCTTTAAATCACTTGCAAGTCTATCAGAATAGACTCAAATGGAGCTACAACATGAAGATCAGAAGCAAGACTTTCTAGGTTGGAGAACTGGTCTTAAAAGAAAATTAGAAGAATGTCCTGAACCCCAATAGCAAAGGCAAGTTCGAACCTAATTGATTTGGACCATTTGTCATAACAACAAGTTATAAATCAGGGGCATATCAGCTATCAACACCCAAAGGGGAACATCTCTAGGAGCCCATGAATAACTCCCATCTCAAAAAAGTTTATGCCTAAATCTTCCAAGGTATAGAAACAAAAAATCCAAAAAAATAGAAAAAGTCCTAAAAAATTATTATTTTGGCGAAACCCTGGCAAACAGGCATCTTGGTGACAACAAAAAAAGAAAAAAAGAAAAATCCAAAAAAATTAGAAAAAGGATAAAAAAAATTGTCCTCTAGTGAAAACCACTTTGGTGGCACTTTGGGCATGTACCTCGGTGAAAACCTAGCAAACAGGTGCCTTGTGTAAATAAGCACTTTCCATCCACCGGGATCTTGACGACTTGTTCTGCACCATCCACCCATTTCACTTCCACCATCGATCGCATTCAGGTCTCCATCCATCACACATCCACTCGCATTCACACCATAGCTTGGTCCTGCATTTGTATCATGATCCATCCTAGTACTACTCGGCCCGTCCTCAAGGTCAGTTTGTCCTGCCTTTATCGGAGTAGTCTATTGCATCACGCTGGGGGCACATTCTCATTGGATCGGATTCGTGTATGGTCTTAAAGTCCTCAAAATCAAAAAATCAAAAACATCAGAAAATCCGAAAATCCAAAAACATTCAAAACATATCAAAATCCAAAAACATTCAAAACATATCAAAATCCAAAAATAGGTCAAAAATTCATTCAGAAAGCCAAAACAAGGTCGTCTTGTCGAACTATGTCATCTCTGAGCTTGAACATAGGCAAGGTTGATCTTTGATCATCCCCCGAGACATTTAGGTCAGTCTATAGGAGTCCGTCATAATAAACTGACAATTCATCATGTAAAGCTTCATCTGTAAATCGGTCAAGTCATTAGTCGAACTATGTGGTCTCTACGTATATAACTTAGGCAAGGCTCATCCTTGATGAGCCCTCGAGACCCCTAGGATAGGTCTTTAGGTTAGTCTCTTGGTCAAAATCTCAAAAAATCCCAAAAACATCAAAAAATCAAAAAATCAAAACATTTGCAAAAGCTCAAAAAAATACCAAAAACAGCCTCAAAACATTTCAAAACATCAAAAACATCCAAATATTTGGAAAAATCCATCTGTCTCATCTTGCTTGCACCCGCAATAACACCACTCATAATAAACTGATCGTCATCATTAACCTTTGGTGAAACAGTCAGAAACAAGTCTAGCAAATACAAGAAAACTCCACAATGTCAAGTCTAAAGTCTAAGTCGCGTAGGCAAGTTGGTTATCTCTTCGTATTGTTAACACATCATCTGAATGGTCCCATATCAATCATCCCTTATAATTGAAATGACGTGCTGCCATCCACTAACATGTCCTAGGATGAATCCTTCCTACAATGGGCATTATCTTTTGGCAATAAGTTTCATTTATCATCTTAGAAAACACATCCTCTTTTTGTTAGCAGTATTGAAGAGCATCAGTTTGTCTGTTTATTTGGTCTTTATCTTTTGACTTATCTTATTTTGCGCTCATTCCAAGGATGTCTCAATGATATCCCAAAACAATAGATTTAGAGAAGTAGTAATGGGGCAATGATCATTATCCTTTTGTCTACTGTGCTTGTTGGACGTTCTTGTAATATAACTTAGTGAATACTTGCTTTGATAGGTATGTATGGAAGAGGTCTAGGGCAACTTGTTGACTATTACAAGGATAGGTTTACCTTTTTGTGTTTTGGTCCAAGGTGTCTGAAACTTTTGAAGTACATCCTAGCAGGGTTTATGTATGTCAGCTATGAACAAGGATACTCCTATCTGACTGTCGAGTCAAAGTCCATCACACTAAGTACAACGCCATCTTGATTTTCTATACCTTGATGCATTGTACCACGTGTGTTATCAAACATAAGAAAATTTGGCCCTTTGAAAATCCCAATTCCTTGGCAAGTAATCATTATCATCATCATCATCATCATTTGCATTTGTGTCATCTTGTGTCTTGTTCAAATGACTTCTTCTTTTCTTACTAACCGCACTAACAAAAGTACTATGACAGTTGATCACCATCATCACCATCATCATCATCAATCCTGCATCCACAAATCATTAGCACATCGCATAAACATATCATATAGGAAACACACGCATTGCATTTTAATCATCATATAAGTAGGTTATCATAAACATTTTTCATAGATAGGTGCATACATGTCATCGCATTTCACCCATTGCATTGCATCGCATAGCATTCATTTGCATTTCATAGCCATTTCATATTACCATCTAAATCATCACATAGCATCTATAAAGGCATTCCATAATCATTTCTACATAATCATAAGCAAATAGGAATATAAGCATTTAATTCATTAGGCATACATATCATCACATTAACATATCATTGCATCACATACATCATCATTTAGGATAATAACATTTGTTATTCTAGAGCATCTCATAAAACCATTTGCATCATATCACGACCATCACATCATATTACATCCATTCATAAATTATCTCATAATTAAGTATTATTACACACATTATTGCACATCATGGCATCACATACATCATTAGAAATAAATGCATCCATAGGAACATCACTACAAAGCATATAGAAATAAACCATCCATGCATAAATAAAAGTACATGGTACATCTCATCAAAATCGGCTCATATATCATATCATCAATCTCACTATCATAGTACAAAAGAATAATAATTGGATCACTGTACATATATGTCAATCAGTACAAAATGCCCATCGGGCTATAAAAAATGAGCCCATAAAGCACAAAAAGGTACATCATAATATCTGGATCATGGCCGATCTCCATCAATGATGCCCTCGCCCCTGTCACCGTGACCCTCTGGTGGTCTTTGGCTGGCCTGCTCTGAGTACTCTAGGACCAAATCTGCTCTAGGTACATGGTTGTGGTAGGCCCAGTGGTAGTACTCTATCTCTTGGATAGCATCCCTGTAGGATCGGACTGACACGGTACCCTGAGATGAGGAGGCTATCATACTCTCAATCTGCTGCTTGCGGCCTAGCTCTGTGGCTGCCTGTAGCTTTGTAGTATGTCTCTGTTGTATAGCTTGATCCCTCTCTGCTCTTAGCTGCTCCCTCTCAACCTGTTCCTAGTCCCTCTCGACCATCACTGCCTGAATATGTGCTTGTAGCTATGTAATCAAGGCATCCCGTGTGTCTGCCTGCCCTGCTGGCTGTGCCCGTGGCTGTGCATGGACCTGACCCTCACCCTCAGCTCGTGGTGGTGGGACTGGTGGATCCTGCTGCTGGTCCTACATGGGAACATCCTCATGACCTGGTAGAACTGGGGGCACCCCTAGTGGATCCTGTAAGATCTCGATCCTCAGTCCTCGCCCTCGTCCTCATCCTCTACCCCTACCTCTGACCCTGTATGCCTCTGGATCCTCACATGGGACAATCAATCGGAGAGGAGGTATGAACCAGTCTCTGTAGGCCTATGTAGTCCCTGGGTCTGCTAAGCCCTGATCGTAAGCCCAAGGTCAGACCACCAAATGTCGAAAGCTATCAACTACCTTAGTGGTAGGAATACTAGGCCCCCATGACACCTATGTTAGGCTGCATGCAAACACGGCTATGTAGCTGTCATCTGACTAATCCTGTGGCTCTTTGAACTAATGTTGTACATGCCCGGGCAGGTATCTCTCTATCATCGTATGCTCCCGCCCCTACATGTATCAATCTTGGTAGCAATAAAAGCATTGGTCTACATCGTCAGCCCATCCAGGCTAACCAAGGTATGGTCTCCAAGTGAACAAAAGCATCTCATCTATGACCCGCTTCTAGTAGGGAATCTTGTGCTCTCCAGTGTGTGTGAAGGACACACCACCTCTGTATCGTGCCACCAAGGCATCCTCTATCCCCATCAGAATTGGAACAACCCATGGACATAGCACAAAAATGTGCTCCCATGCCCAAACATGCAGCAAGGTCACTCCAGCTCCCAGCGCTCTACCATCCACGTATGCATACTTGTGGAGATCCCTATAAAGTGAAGCCAAAAGGACGGGCCCCCACATGAAATGAACTGGTCTGTGTGGGACCATCCTCTCCCAGCAGTATCCACATCCATGACTAAAATACCGCCCTTGTCTGTCTGGGGCAACCAAACCTGAAATAATTGCTGCAATTTCCCAGTGGAAGGGAGGTGCTATAACTCGGTACTGCTCTAGCTTGATCTGCCCCTCATAGTAGATAATGTCCCAAGTGGCGAGGACTCGGGTGTAGCACTCATGCCCCTCCTCCATGTTATAGATCACCCAGCGGCCATGAATGGGCAAACGTAATATGTGCCAGACGTCCTTCAATGTGATAGTCGCCTCACCAGTGGAAAGATGAAATGACGACGTCCCGTTGTGCCACCATTCCACTAGCGCTGACAACATCCTGAGGTGTGTGCGCACAGGCACTGCATACGCAATATGCCATAATCCTGCAGCCCCTAGCTGATCCTGGTCTTTGTCGCTAAAGTCCCGTAGAATGCTCACCAAATCCCATGACCGGTGCTCTCGAGAGTAGAGCTCCCTAGGTCCGTCCTGCATCAAGGAAAGTCAGCATGTTAAAATTTTTGGAAAATTCTTGACCTAACACCTCAAACTCATTTCCATTGGTGTAGTTTGTGAAGGCGTCGCAATTTGAGTTTCCTCAAACTCTGACACTGGACCTAGAATTTCATTAAATAGAGCCGCCATGGCGCACTTTAGCCTCCAGCGTTGCAATTTGCTTGAAAAGGGTGCCGCCATGGTGCACTTTTCTAAACTAGCCTACCGAGTTCGAGCTTAGCCCGAGCCCAGCGATGGAGTTTTTAAACTCCAAACTGCACCGTTGCGGTGCTAAATAGTGCTGCTATGGCGCAAAAAGGATAAAAGTAGTGCACTTTAAACACCGAGCGGTGCTATAATAGCGTCGTTGGAGGCGAGCTCTCCTAAAAAGCGGTAATAAATGCATTAAAATGAAAAAAATGAAGCCTCAGTTAGGGTGACATACCGGGGCACCAATGCTAGGTGGCCTCTAGTAGGTCCGAACTCGATCCAAAATATGTAGAGGAAGTTGTCGTTGTGCCATATCATCAGGAGTTCAAAGCTCAAATCTCAAGGTTTGCTAGCGGAGGTGTGTGAAAATGATTTGAAAGTGACCCCTCAGGCACCTTTTAAGTCTAAAAATTAGGATTTTTTGACCCTCTAGGGCTGTCCTGCTAGGGTTTTGGACCCCCAAACCTATTTTTGTCTGTTTGAGGCTTGTTTTTCATCATTTTATTGCGTTTAGACATGTTTTTAGCCTCCTGGACCCCTTTCAGACCTGTCGGGCACTTTGTCACTTTTTTCGCGAGATCACCCAAAAAATAAAAAATTTCATCCGATCTCTTGAGGGGGCATTATAATGGCATGTTTTCTCTCACCATGCAGTAGTGGGGCAAGTTTTTAATATCAAAATTTTTTGGCTTTGATCGAGATCATGTATTCTTTGAACCAACGCAACGAGTGCATTGATTCAAAGAGGGGCAAAATGTAGACATGCAAAATATACTGATTGACATCATGCATTTGATCCTGACTTACTAACACAGTTTCTCCCTAAATCATCCCTCGGTCTAACTGTTTAATCAAATTCCCCTATCAGATTAAATTCATCAATATTCATCCCTTGATTAAATCAATCATCTTGTCTAATTAAGTCACTTTCTCTTGTTAATTAAATCAATCCATCTGATCTAATTATCCCTATTTAATTAAATAATCAATTTATTTGATTAAATCTCTAAAGTCTATCCATTAAATTAAATAAATTAAAACCTTATTTGATTTAATCTAACACCATCCCTTTTATTAAATAAATCAAAATCTTTATTTAATTAGCCTCTTATCATATTCCTCTCTTATTTGATTTAAATAAATCCATAAATCTAAGTCAAATAAGTCACATCAGCTAATCTCTGTTAAATTAATTAACCTTTGATTAATTTAATCTAATCTCATGTCACATCCTCTAGATAATGCAAGTTGCACATGAAAATAGATTTAATTCATTTATTAAATCCCTATTTTCCTCACAAGGCATCTTTTGGAATATTCTCTCAATTTGAATTCAAAAATTCCAAATCAACATGTATATCCAACAAGGCATTTAAAACCTCTTACATGTCCTTTGCCTTGAGCCAAGTGGCATTTATTGCATTTTCCCTTCCCTCTTACATGTCATTTCAACAAATTTGAATTTCAAATACTAGCATTTATTGGCACAAAGCCCAAATCTTGCACAACCATCATCCATTCATAGCTTGACAAGTGGCACCATATCATTGGATGAATGTTAGTCCCACATTGCTCAAATTGGGACATTCATCCATCTTGAAATCTTATAAATGAAGAGCTCCTCTCCTCATTTCATCATCCACAATCCAAGCAAAGTTACCATGCTAAAATACTTAGCCATCTTCATCCATCATTTGAATTCTTAGCTAGGCTTTTTGCTGATTTGGCTTGGAGTTCTCACCTTTTCATCAAAAGTGGATCAACAATCTCTTCAACATTCAAATCTTGCATCATAGGAATTGGGAAAGGGCCAATTTTCACATCAAATTGGCACCAATTCCCCCATCGGATCAAGTGTTTGCTATTTAAATTAGGATTTAATCTTTGGTTTATCCATTTCATTATGTTCTTGCTTATTTTCTTTCCTATTTTGAGTTTGCAAATGGATTTCATGGGGAATCCTTCTTTTAGCTTGTAATTCCTTGTCTAACTCGTTTATTCATGTTGTTTTGTAGGTACTAGGAAAATGGTTCGCACAATACTTTCATGTCACAAGGAAGAGGAAACAATAGATATTTTGGGGTCAAAAGATAAGTGATGCAATTCATGATCAACTCATAAAGGTTCCTACCTCATTGATATTTTATGACTTCATACTTGGTTTATGTTTCTACATTAATGAGGAACTTTCCAAGATTGACATTAGAGGGTAATAAGAGGCATGTTACAGTCTATCGATATTATTCATAATTGACCCTAAAATAAAGTACTCATCACTTAATAAGGGTCAATGATGCTTTCTTTTCTCCGTACCTCTACATGTTTGATAGATAACTTGAGAAGAGGAGAGTATCTGATAAAGCATGTTCAATGGTTAATAGATTTTATTGTATATTTCTACAATTTCCTACCTTCACTTACATTCAAATTGGTTGCTTCATCGGATACCCATACATTCTTCTAAGGTATTTGAGCAATAAGATCATACTCATGGAGTTGTGTAGATAGATCATGGTAGTTCATAGCATACAAGTTGAATTACATAAGCTAGGATTTAAGTTTCCTTTCACGATAGGCAAGTATTCCATAACTACATCTCCCAAAGCTAAGGCCATGGAATCAAAGATTAAGTGGGTCACAATTAAAACATATAGAAGGAAACCTGAATTTGACTACAAAGGAATGAAAGATATAATAAAAAAATCCACACCCATGTACACAGAGTGGAAAATATTTGGGAAGACTCGAGGACTAAGGAGGATATAAGGAAGTTGGACTATTATCAACTTACTTTAGAACAAATTGTGAACCTAAATCTTTCCAACATTCCAAAGCACATGGAAGATGAATATAACATCCTGGATCTCGCTTATGGGAGGAATAATTTTGTTGAAACCCCTCTACCTTCAATACAGTGGTCTAAAAAGGAAAGAATCTCCATCAGGGATAGATTCCAGACAATCCTTACTAATACCAATGTTTGGTTATTGGAAAGGGATATAAGTATAAAATATTTTAACATTGGATCTGAAGAAGAAGAACTTGAGGGGCATGCTAGGAAGAAGGTGGAGTTGAGAACAAAGAACAAAGGTGATGTACTAAGTACAAGTAAAACCCCTAAGATCAAATTCATAATGAAAGGGGGTCAAAGTAAGAGTACATAAGGGTCATCTATAAGAGTATAGAAGAGCCATCTACTGTCACGAAGGGAGCATCAACTCAAGATGAAGAACAAGGAGAGGAAGGCCAATATAAAGAATTACAAGAGTCTCCACATGAGAATGCTCTAGAAGACTCCCCTAATTATTCTTCCCCTATCATTGCTACCGTGCCTACTCCCACTCTTCCTATTGTTTCAATTGAATAGCCTTTTCCTTCTGCTATCATTATTTCTACTACTATTTTTTTTAGAAAAAGTGGATGCACCACAATAATATATTAATATTTATGAAATATGTACATAGACCTGGTTCAGAGGGCATACCAGCAAGAAAGAACCAGGAAGAAAACCTCCAATTATAGCCCGTTCAAATATAGTAAGTACAAAATTATCCCTCATGTGGGATATTCAGATTTTACAAAAATTGGCTACAGTGTTGCCACCTTAGTTTTCAAAATTCAAAATGAGTAGAGAAAAATGAGGCATAATGGCTATACTTATACATTCAAAGCCTCAAGAAAAAACAAAAGCAAAAACAATTTAGTTTCTTGTACTATTCCTCCATACGCTCTGCACAAGTTGAGTTCTTGTCATGCATAGCATCTTCTTCATTCTATAGCTCGGGCTTGGATGATTGAGGCATTTCCTTTGCAAAGAAATCATATCCCATAAATGGAGAATCTTCCTCCATTTGAGGTACTATGTCCCGATGACTAGCCGAATCCTGGTGCATGGAAGTAATGGGATCCACATTTACCAATTCATCAATTTCTCTGCATACTAGAGCAACTAACTCAATAAACACTAAATTTTTCCCCATTGAATACTGACCAAATGGTACTTTGGGGACATAATCCCTGAGGAAAGAGACGACATAATTATTTCTACTACTATTATTTATGTTACACCCTCTATTTTAGTTCAATCTATCCCTTCATCCCGTACTTTTGGGTCCATTTTTTATAGTCTTAGAAATAATTTTAAAAATATTTTTTTCTCCTTTTTCTATTTGCCAAGTTTTTCATCTCCTTTTGATGTAAATTCTAAAACTGACTTTGATAGGTTTGTTTATGAGACTGTACAAAATATTCCAAGTGTAGAAATTCTTGAAGCTATTTTAACTAACACTCCACCACTTGTGACTACTACCATTATAAGTCCAGTGACATCTACTCAAACCATAGTGGGAGGTCCTAAAGGAATTTCTTCTCCCCTTCCCCCTTGGTTGGCCTCATATACTCCGAAGAGAAAGAAGCAATTTGTCTCTCCAAATGATTTTGATTTTGGTCAATTAGTGCTAGTGAAGGCTAAATCTACAAAAAATCCAAAGACTCTCTCGAGGGTGTTAGTAGATAAAGCAGGTAACAAATATGTTGAGGTTGCAAAACCTCCCCTAGGTAAAGCAACAAAAGACATTGACTTATCTAAATATTCTATCACAAGGATAGAACTAGGAAAAAGGACACATGAGACTGTGAAAGAGGATGGACAATCAGCATTTCCCTCTCTCATTGAGAAGTATGATTAGGAGAAGAAAATCAAAGATCAATATAAGGCCAAGGTTGAACAACTTACCTCCATACTTTAGAAGATTACTCCATCTTCTAAGTCTATCAAGCCTGTAGCTACAAGCATTGAGGACCCTATTATTCAAAAGGCTGGGAGAACACATGTATGAGGCAAGGTAGTTGAAGAATGGATTGACATGATGTTGGGTCAAGGAACACAACTGTTGAAATCTTTTATGGAGAGGATTGATAATGTGGAAAGTGTAAAAGATGAACTGAGTCAAACCATTGACACACTTTCTCAGAGTCGTCATGAAATGGAGAAAATTCTCAGAGCTTGGACAAAGATGAAATAACTCAAGCTTGATGTGCTAGTGGAGATTGAGATAATTCCCAATCGAGACATGTTTATTGATATAAGGGAAATAATGAACCATAAGAAATATGTCATCAGTGATCTAATCAAAGATTTACAAGAGGCTCAAGAGGTGGGTGAAGATAAACTTTCAGACCTAATTGTATGAATCAAAGAGCTACCTTTCCAAGTGTTTGATGAAAATAAAAATTCTTTTCGATTGCCATGGTTATCCAAAAATTCACATCATTGATGCAAAAACAATTTGAAGATGAAGCTTTTTTAGTATCTTCTATCAACACATTGGTGGACATTCAACTCACTTTGTATAACCTTAAAGTATTATTAGAAAGGGATGGGAAATATTTCATCACCATCAAGGACTTAATCGCATGAGTAATTGCTATCTCTAGACATACCTCAAGACCTGATGAATTAGAATTCCAAGCAGCATTGAAGAAATGCAAAAACTTCATGGAGAAGGATGGTGAAGAATGAAGGAACGTGCCTTGTTAGACTTATTTATATTCAACATTTTTCTTTATGTAATTAGTTGATGGCATTTTACATGTTTTTTGTATATATGTAATTACATGTAAAAATAACATAGTCCTAATCAAATCAGACTCTATTGTTGAATACATCAAGTTAGTTTAACTTTCCCTATTTTTATATCTACTCTCCTCTATATATATGAGGGAGTTTCTTTGTATTATGGAACTTTTATATTTTTAAGTGAACTATTTTCCATTTGAAAAATATTTTGAGACTTTGCATTTAATGTACAAATCAAATTTCAATCAATAAAAGAGATAGAATTGCATCCAATCTTTGTCTTGTATCTTTGTGTTATGTATGAGATTTTTCCTATTTCCTCATTACATTTTCTTGTAAATGGTTGAATAAGTGGTGTTGTATCATATATTCGAAAGGGGATTCAAATCTGATTTTGTAGACTTTATGCTACATTATTATATTTGAAGTTTGTGTTCATGTGTGTACGTTTTGTTGACAATTCAGAGACTTTGGGCTATAGGTTATTTGTTGTGTTTTGCAGATCTGTTGGTGGAATATGTTGAAGACTTTGATCTGCAATGTACTTCATTCTATATCTTTACGAATCATTATTGAAGACAATAAAATACTTTGATCTTTTGTGGGTTTCCTGGTTACCAAAAATCATTGGTATCACTTTGGTTACACTTTTCTTTAATCAAGTAGATATTGTTTATCACTGCTTGATCTAAGATATTATGGTGAATTACATGTCATAATTATTATGAGGTATCATTGTAATTTGTTTAAGAGAAAAACATCTTTTCTAAAAAATAGAGAAAAGGATGAATGTAACACCCATGGATAAATTTAGTGTACATAATCTAGGTTATTTACTAGTTGTTTTAGTGAGAAATAATAAGGGAGCCTTCCCTTTTTGAGAGGAGAGATATAAATATCATCATAGTTGTGGTTGAAATCACCATTTTATAATTAATTAAGTGATTACAAAATATTCACCCAACACATTCTTCTTATTAATTTGATCCATAACTTCTTTGTATGTCCCAAATCTTTATCCATTCGGGCCCTTTGGCTTGTTGAGGATATTTGCATTATAGGCATCCACTTCCCTCTATTATACTTCATAGGGGAGCTTGGGAATCAATTTTTCCTTAGCTCCGCTGCTTCCATATATGTGTAGTCTTTGTCTACTAGGAAAGTGATTGTATTGATATATTATTGTATGAATTCATATGGTATCTACTCTCTAGCCTGTAGCTACTACTTGAAGTTCTTGAAGAAACCCTAGTCTATAATGGTGTATGCATGTTTTTTTGGTAATTGTAGAGTATGGAGCTTTAATAATGCCACCACTTGTAGGTTTTTTTGTCATACATTGCCTTTGAATGTTGGTAGTCCTTTCAAGAAGTAGAAAACTAGTAGGATGAGAATTATACCAAGAGGTTTTTATTTTCTATAGATTCTCCATTAGTTGCTCCACATCACCTCGCATCAGTAAATATTTCCCCTCTATCACCATCTGATATGTGGCGTGGATTGTTTTTGTTGTTGTAGAGTCTTCTTTGTTGATGTAGTAGATTTTTTATGTTATACCCACTATGGAATACCGCACAACATAGTTTGTAATTGCTCAGATGCTTAATATTTGTCCATCTAGTGTGGTTCCTATAAGATCAATTACTTTATCATTATTTACTAATTTCTTTGCTATAATTTTTCCAATCATGCCCAACCTCGTTACTGTGTGACTTGCCTCCTTTGGGATTTGGTAGGGTTTGTCTAGGTAGATGAATTCATCATGTACTTTTTTGAGAAGTAACCTAACCCAATCATGCTCATCAAAGAATTCTAGGTAATCCTTCTACACATCCAGATGCTTTCATCCCACCTCTTGATATTTTTGTTGATACGTGTGTTGACTCAAGGTAAGTAGGGTTTTTCAAAGATCCTCATACTTTGTATGATATATTTCAATTATAGTCTCGTGGATTATTTAATTACATATTTTTTATATACCATCTATGTGGCTGCTTGATAATGCCTCATCTTTATCTACCTCCATTTCCTTGAATGGGTACTTCTTATATCTTGGGTGCAATTTCTCTATGACATTTATCAAAGTTGGTGTTGCCATTGTTTTCAGTTCTAATTTTTTGTATGAGTAGAAGAGCTTGGTTAGCATTTTTCACTTAGAGAGTTTGAGAGAAAAGTGAGTATGGAGTGGGTGTAGGATTTTTTAAATAGGTTTTAGTTGGTGGAATTTATGTCTTTTTCTCATTGAGTTTCATGGGATTTTATAGCCATTTGTATACTTTGACCACTAATGACTTATTTTTTTTAATTATTGGTTCATATACATAATTTATAATACATATTTTTCCACCTTTATGACTTTCATCCTTCTATTTGGTGGTAGTGTTTAAGTCTTACACCACTCACACATCCTGTGATATGATCTTTGTCTAACCTTCTTAATCTTACCACTCTTGATTCTATAATTTTGTGTATGTAGTAAGGTCCCAGCCACCTTAATTTTAACTTGCCTTTCCTTTTTCTTCATATAGTAGGACTAAATATCGTATTTGGAAATTCTTATTCCAAAGGTTTCTATGATGCCATATTTTTTTCCTTTATGATCTACTTGTTGGTTTTAAGAGGCTATGAGCCTATTCTCATCCAATTTTTCCAACTCATCTATTATTTGTGTTAGAGAATCATCATCATCCGACCACAATGCTAGTGTAGTACGTAGGTTGGGAACTATGAATTTCATGGGAACTGATACATTAGTTCCATACACTAATTGGAATGGTGTAAACTTGTTAGTTCTTTATTAAAATGTCCAATAGACCCAAAGTACTGTAAGTATCTTTATATCCGAGTCTGGCCTATTTTCATCACACATATTAGTGAGTGTTGTTCCAATTATTTTTTGAGAGCTTCACTTACCCCATTTTCTTATGGATGGTAGGGTGAGATCTGATTGTGTGTAATTATAAAATTATATAATAACTCCAAAATTAAATTTTAACAAGTTTTTTTCCTTGATCACTTACAATACTCAATGGGAAACCATACATAGTGATTATATTATATTCTCATATAAAAACCTTGGGGTAGTTTTTGCAGTACAATCCTTAGTGGGTTTTGCTTCTACCCACTTTGTTAAGTATTCTACCCTTGTTATTATAAATCTTGCTCTGGAATGTTTGACAAGTGGATCAACGGGACCTATGAAGTATATCATCCATTTTTAAATGGGATATGTAATAATATTGGTTTTAGGGAAATTTAGCTCTTGCTTAATGTTTCCCCACCCTTTGACAAATGTCATAGTTCATTGTATACTCTTTTGCATCTTTGTGAAGGGTTGGCCACCAAATTATGGCTAGTTTACCTCTTTTGGTTGTTGTATCCCTGTAACTGTGCCCTACTCTTCCCTCATGCTTCTTTCAAAATGGATTCTCTCTTGTGTGTATAAATAACCCTTTTTATGATTTCATCTTGTTCCATGTGATGTAATTCTCCTTCTATCTATTGGATGTAGGGAACACTAAGAGGGGGGGGTGAATAAGTGTTCAAAAAATTTTACTATTCATATTAAATTTAAAAACCATCTACATCAATGTAAGAACTTTGTATAGTATTAGCAACATAAGACAGATAAGAACATGCTTACACAATAATGAACACCATAACACCAGATATTTTTATGTGGAAAACCTGTTAGGGGAAAAACCATGGTGGAGATTAATCCACAAATTTTGTACTTTGTTAAAAGTAAAGATAAAAGGGGAATGCACTTGCATTCAGGCTCACTACCTAGAGCTCACTACTGAACAAAATAGAGGCTCACTTGGACAACATCTTCAAATGCCAGAGTTCATTTCCAATGAAGCACATAATTTGCTCTTTCATCTCACTCTTTTCATGCTCTGTTATGCACTTGAACAAAAGTCTTCCTCCAACATATACAGTAACTCGCTTTATTATTTTTTGATGTAGGCTCACAATACTATACAAATTTTTTGCATAAATACCATACACACTTTCCATACACACATTTTTCACCTTCTTTCTTACCAAAGATGAAATATCAATCTTCTTTATATATCCACTATCATCAATTTCACTATATGTCAGCTTGAAGTAAAATATAATAGCTTTCCTTGTGTCAGCCCAAAAATAATAAATGACAATTTAGTGTGTACCTACATAAGTCGTCTAAACTCATAGTAGGGACCCAAACAAAGGTTCAAACATAAGAAAATAACAAAACATTTACTCCATATACATCCGCGATATGTGATATTGAACATGTCAGCCACAAGAGAAGAATAGACAATGAGTTATACCACCAAACCTCTTAATTTGAGCTATGATAGCAGTAATGCCACAAAAATTCTTCAGCAAAGTAAGATACGTGCTAGGAAACCTTCCTTGCAGATCCACATAATAAAATGATGATCTGGTGAGGTGACCGAACAAACATACTAACCGGATGTCCAGTTCAACCGGTAAGCTACAAAAACATAGATCTTTTGTCGGTACGATCATAACTGATATTGTGGACCAAACTGAAGACTTTAGTTGCCATCAATGACAACACAGGCAACCAAAAATCATGTCCACAACCATCGTATGCCAATAATCTCCCCCTTTGGCATTGATGGAAACACTTAGTGAAAAATTTACTAAGTGCCCAAAACTCAAAAAGTATTATATCAAAATTGATACTCCCCCTAAATATGCCAGGAAATTTTTCACTCCATTCTCTCCCCCTTTGACATCAATGACAAAAATTTATAGCATCCGCTCTATGCTTCTTTCCTTAACTTCTTTAAAATACTATACTAACCTTTACTTCATTCTTTGAAAATTTTACAACTATTACAAAAAAATTTAGAAGATTATCTTATATTTAGCTTTCATTTCTAGAAAGAATTTCTTCCAAGAATCCACAACAAATCCAATGGAAATAATCAGGCTATTTTTTTTAGATGTCCTATTGATGATTTTATTAAGGTGCTCAGGAATAGTGATTGCCTCTTGCAGTTGCTCTCCTGATATGAGAATCTCAACCATTTGTTCTAGTTTACCTTCAGTTATATCCTTAACCTTCCAAAATTTGTCAGTGAGAACATTCTTAGTATGAAGAAATTTTGCGTGCTCATCCTGTAAATTGATAACTTTCTTCTTCATGTCTCCATTTGAGTCCAGGAGCATAGTATAGTCATGTCCAATCTTAACCATCTCACTCTCAATTTCCTTAAGTTTATCTTTGTACTTCCCTGTCACATGGGGCCACTTCGGGTAGTAGCTAAAGATGTTATTTGTAGAATCAATGCACTATCTTAATTCACTCATCCTCTTCTTCAATTTTGAGAGAGATAACCTAAACTGCATTTTTAGGTGAGAAATTATCTATTCTTCTTTTCTTTTCGAGGGAACAAATTCCATAGATATCCTCACACACTCAAGCATTTCATATGGGAGAATATTCTGTAAGCTTCCCAAATCCACATTATTGTCCACAAACAATCTTGCCAAAGTGTTTTCAATAAGGTCTTGCTCAAAAGATGGTTTGTCTAACCACATTTTAGACACCTTTTGCACGCCATTCTCTCCATGAATGATCTCTAATATTTTAGATTCAAACAAGGCTTCTTCCTCATCACTGTCTAAAGCAACAACTTTTGGTTCAACTGGTTTTGGAGGATCTCGTGCAGTATACTCTTCAGAAGATTCACCCTTTATGTCCACAACCACTTGACTTATTTCTAACTTTTTAGTCTGTACAGGCCTAAGTGCAGAAGGAGTCACATCATCTGAAACTATTTTCCTTTTATGCTCTTTCTCTCCCTTCCCAGAAGATGATCCAATCTCATTTATTCTTGCTAGGAGTGAAGCACCACCTTCTCCAAATCTCATTAATACTTTTCTAAAGAAACTATCATATACTAGTTTACAATTCTTAAAGGAGTTGTAATGATTCAATATTTTTTTGCAAGCAGGTATATTCCCTTTCCATACCACATTATCTTTTAATGGCAGAAAATTCAGAAAATACATTAAAATGCATGTTGCCAAAGTACCAAACCTGAAAGAATAGTTAATGTCCCTAGTCAACTGGACATTTTCCATCAGATGTTCTTTCAACAGGCTACACAAGTCAAAGTTCTCACCTTCAATTATCATCTTATGAGCAATATAAGAAGCACCAGCCAAAGTTGATCTCTCACAGTTCCTAAAATAGATTTTATATGAAATCCCATAAGCCACTTACTTGGTTTGGTGATCCTTGATTGATGAAATTATCAGTTCCCTTTGATCTCCCCTGATTCTGGTTAAGGTTTTGAATTCCACATTTCTAATTGAATTTTTCTTCGGAATGTCACCATCTTTACATAGTCCAGTTAGATTCTCAATCATGTCCTTAGTGATTTGATATAGTTTGTCCAATGTAATGGTGTCACCATCCAATTTATTCAAGAAAAGTTGAACAATATATGTATTAACAAAATGAGGGAACTTGCATCAGATATTCAGATTTCTATGTTTAGATCCTTCAAGCCTTTTGCAATCTGAGAGTGACAACAAATTTTTCTCATCCCTAATCTTTTGACTATTATACTCATCTAGGGTTACAACATCTTTGATTTGCTTCATGATTATATTCTGAATTGACAACCATGGAATCCAAAAAGATAATGATTGACGGAAATACCTTAAGATTCGCTACCCAAAATCCTTTCGATCCTTTGAGACAAGTAGAAAAATGCCAATGAGCTTGTTCTTCTTTAATACAATGTGCAGAAAATGAAGTTCAAAATTCTCTTATATAACTTTCCTAACTTTCACTTTTGATGCATTAAATGCATTTCCCTAGAAGTTTTGATGATACTATGGACTCAGTCAGCAGGCGAAATATTTAGCTATAGATTATTCCAATTTCTTCCAGTTCATCATACAAATTCCAATACTTCCTTTTCAAAGTGACTCAATGATTGACAACATCCACCAATCTGACACTTGCAATACACAGGGGGTATAAGATATTTTTCATGAAAAACTCCCCCTAGGCCATTGGCCTGACATTAGTTGTACCAGAAGGGCTACTAATGGAGACTTCTGGTTCAGGCTCATTGCCATCATCAAATTTGGTTTTTCTCACCCATGTCTTTTTCATCTAATCTTTTATCTCTTAAACATAGGCTTTTGTCTTACCTTTGTTGTCTTTCTGCTAAATATTTCTCTGATAATCTGGACTTCTTTTATTAATATTTATGTTCTGGCAGAATTTCGTTGTATGACCAGGATTGTTACAATTAAAGCATATCGGACCTCTCTGTCTATACCAGCCTCTCCATTGATTTCCACTTGCCCTGCACTGATTAGCAATATGCCCAAATCTTCCACAAGCATAGCATCTAATGTTGTATTAATAGTTATTCTTTTGCATTCTAATGCTTTATGACCAAACTTGCACTAAAAACATTGACTAGGAAATGATAAAATGCTAGGACATATCTTTCTACACTGAGAAGCCATGTGTCCAAATTTATTACAAGCAAAGCAATTCCTTTAAATATTTGAGCATTATGTTTCCTTACCATATATCTTCTTCCTATGTTCTTCTTTTCAATATTCTTCTGATTAGATCTGAAACATTCTCCTTCTTCATATCCAAGACCCCGCTTATCACTTATGTTTTTTTGACTTTTAGTTATTTCTTCAAGCTTGGTGGAGCTCATCTTAAATTTTTCTTTGAATTCATTTGCAGTAGCCAACTCATTTCTAATAATTACTAACTATCTCTCAAGCTCTTGCTCATTGCTTCTGGATTGTAGTAGTTCCATTTCCAGTTGAATCAATCCACTGTTAATTCTGATGCATTCCTTGGTTTTATCCTTCAAGGACTGGGCTATAGTTTCCTCATTCTTCTTTCTTTGCTCAATTTCTATGTTAAACCTCATTGCCAATGAGTCCATTTCAAGTTTTAGGGTTGCATTATCCTTAGCCAACTTCTCACATTCTCCTGTTATCTCTTTTAGGGTTTGATTTAAATGCACATCATCTGAGCCTTTATTTTCTTTTTTCTTTAGTTGATCACATAGTTCCTTCCTCTTTTCTCTTGAATCACTTACCTTATTTTTCAGTGATTGAATGAATTTTTCAGCATTCTTAAGACTTGCTTTGAGTTCCATGACTTCTACTTTGGATTAATCAAGATCATCAAGTGCCACCATCAGCGGTCGTTGAAGACCACTAGCATCCATTGTAATCACCGGATCCACCTCAAGCTGTTAGGCTTTAGAAGAAGAACCTTGCTTTGATAAAAATTGTTGGATGCAGGGAACACTAAGAGGGGAAGGTGTGAATTACTGTTCAACAAATTTTACTATTCATATTAAATTTAAAAATCATCTACAACAATATAAGAACTTTGTGTAGTATTAGCAACATAAGACAGATAAGAACATGCGCACACAATAATGAACACCATAACACCAGATATTTTTACGTTGAAACCCTATTGGGGGAAAAACCATAGTGGAGATTAATCCACAAAGTTTTTACTCTGTTAAAAGTAAAGATAAAAGGGGAATGCACTTGCATTTAGGCTCACTGCTCAACAAAATAGAGGCTCACTGCCTACAATACATATGATAGAATGTTGCTACAAAATTTGAAATGATGGGACAACATCTTCAAATGCCAGAGTTTAGTTCCAATGAAGCACACAATCTACTCTTTCATCACACTCTTTTCATGCTCTATTCTACACTTCAACAGAAGTCTTCCTGCAACACATACGGTAGCTCACTTGATGATTTTCTGATGTAGGCTCACAATACTATATAGAATTTTCGCATAAATACCATACACACTTGCCATACACACATTTTTCACATTATTTCATACCAAAGATGAAATACCGATCTTCTTTATATATCCACTATCATCACTTTCACTATATGTCGGCTTGAATCAAAATATAATAGCTTTCCTTGTGTTGGCCCAAAAATCATAAATCACAATTTAGTGCATACCTACATAAGTCAACTAAACTCATAGTAGGGACCCAAACAAAGGTTCAAACATAAGAAAATAACTAAACATTTACTCCATATACATCCACGATCTATGATATTGAACATGTAGGCCACAAGAGAAGAATAGACAATGAGTTATACCACCAAACCTCTTAATTTGAGTTATGATAGCAGTAATGCCACAAGAATTCTTCAACAGAGTAAGATACATGTTGGTAAACCTTCCTTGCAGATCCACATAACAAAATGATGATCCAGTGAGGTGACCAAATCAACAGACTAACCGGATGTCCAGTTCAGCTGGTAAACTACGAAAACGTCAATCTTTTTCCGGTACGATCATAACTGATACTATGGAGCAAACTGAAGACTTTAGTTGTCATCAATGATAACATAGGGAGCCAAAAATCATGTCCACAACCATCATATGCCAACACTATCAGTGTGCAAGGTAGGTACTTTCACACTAAAGATTATTTATCCTGTAGTGGGAGATTTGTAGGTAATTCTCCTATTGACAAGAGTATAGCAATATCATGTAACTCTTTTGGTACTATATTTAGCCTAAACAAGCATGTGCCAGTTAGATCTTCTTGTTGATCATCTAGGTCTTCCTATGTTTCTATTCTAGAGAGGTAATTAGGTGCTTGGTTGTGTTGCAAGTATGAATGTGTATGGTGGTGTTGTCATTAATATTGTCATTGATGTCAACACAGTATAGAATGTTGTAGAGAAAGGAATCAAGTGATTGCAGGTTGTGCATGTATAGTTGAGATACTATTGAGATGTTGTGAGTACATGGAGGTATATTTATGATGTTGCAAGTGTGCTGATATGATGAGTTGCCAAGTGCTTTTGAGAAATAGTGAAGACAAAATTGTGTGTGTCCATAATGTGCTTTAGTTGGTGCTCCACATTTCTTTTGTGTTGATCCTATGCTTGTACGGTTTTGAGGTGTTTTTTATGGGCTTCATTTGGTGATATATCCTAGATTGTAGCTTCTGGTTTGACGAAGTGTGAAAGTTGTGCTCACCAATGTGTGAACCGGTTTGGTAGAGTTGTTTTTCTATGGACTGGGAGGAATTTCCTTTTTTTGTAGTCCTCCGCTGGTTTGTTTCTGGTTTTGCAGATCTGGTAGAAGGTTTGTAATGATGTTATTTATATCCTATCAAAGGAATTTGTGGTTTGGTGCTCTGGAATATGAGTTTCAGTATTGTTATGTGTGTCTCTATAGTCTAGATGGACTACTAGAGAGTGTTCTATGTATGTAGGTCATTGAATTTTCTACAGATGAATTTGAAGGCATTCAAGATGTGTTCCAGTGTATGATGAAGCATGTTATGTGGTCCACATGTTATCTTCTTGTTGCAGAAGTGTGCACTTCAAATTTTATTTGTGTTTTCATTTGGTTTGGATGACCTGGTGTCTACACATCATGTGAAGGATAAGTGTTAATTAAGGAAGCATGTGATTGATCCGAGACATTATTCTAGGTCCTGGTTAAGTGTTGGTTTGGTCCACTCTCATTCTCTTCCACTGTGAGAATGTTGAGTTGCCGACATAATTTGAATTTGTAAAATGAAGTGTGTGTAGCCAACCTTGGAGAATGTTTCTAAGGTTGAAGATGGTATAAATACAAGTTGAGATGTTATGAATTTATGTATCAAACATGCCACAAGTGTGAAAAGAAAGAGTGTGTGAAAGTGAGTTGAGGAAGTAGTAATTTAATGTGTCAGATTCTTGAAAGCAGTGAGCTGATGGTGTTTGCAATCTTTTGATCAAGACTATGGATGTGCGTAATCTATTGTGGTTGATTTTTTCTGTTATCTTTTGTATATGTAGGTAGTAAGCCTCCCTTTGGATAGTGAGTACTATCTGTAGGAAATGTGCCTTGTATCCAAATAGTGAGTCATTTCTGGGTAGTGAGCCTCTTTGTAATCGATTTTGGAATTACTTTATATTGTGAGTTAATCCTCATCATGGTTTTTCCCTTATTGGTTTTTCCACATAATTCTGGTGTTTCTTGTGTTGATATTGCTTTATGTTTTCATTTCATGATCATACTTAAAAATAGAATAAAGTGGATGTGAAGTTGATAAGTGTTTGATATTTGTGATTAAAATTGGTGACAATTGATTCACCCCCCTCTCAGTTGTCTTGTGCCTTTCAACAACTAGTATCAAAGCTTTGGTTCCTCAGAGAAGAGCTTAACTACTTGAGGTAGATCCGATGGCACAAAAATTGGCAATCCCTATGTTTGTGGATTTGACTCCAGTGATTGAAAAGTGTAGATGGGAGGTTACTTGATCTCTCTTGGTTACAAGACTTGGAAAGTTGTTGATACAAAATATGTTGCACCGGTAAGTGGTCCTTCTTCTGCTGATGAGATTTATGCCTATGGGGAAAATGAAAAAGCAAGGTATGCAATCTATAGTGCTTTATCTAAGACTAAGTGAACAAAAGTTATTTCTTTGGGAATTGCTTATGAAGTTTGGAAAAAGTTGGAAGATATCTATGAAGGAATGATAGAGTGAAATTGTCAAAGAAGATAACAACTAAGCACATATATGAGAACTTGAAAATGAAAGAAGGTGAAGATATTGCAAGCTATTCTCAGAGATTTGATATTGCATTGAATGACGTGAAAAATCAAGGTGGTACCCTAACTGATGAAGATGTAATAGATAATATCTTGATGACTCTACCAGAGAGTTACAGTGATAAGGTTTTAGCTATTGAGGAAGTGTATGATCCTAAGAAGTTTACTAAAGAATAGCTATTTGGCACCTTGACTACATTTGAAAAGAGGAAGTTTGGAAAGGAAAAGGAGAAGAAAGAAACAACTTTTAAAGCTACAAAGATGGAAGATGATCCAGATGGTGATGGTTCAGAGGAGTTGGAAGCAAAATTTACGAGGAAATTGAAGAAAGGTACTGGTAAGTTCAAAGGTATGTTACCTTTTAAATGTTTTAGTTGTGGAAATATTGGTCACTATGCTTCAAGATGTCCAAATAGAGTTGTACATAAAAAGAACAGAGGCAATATAGACAAAAAGGATAAGAAGTTCAAGAGATTGTACTATGTTGAGGAGATGTTGGAATTTCTGATGATGAAACTAATTTTGAGGGTGATATTGATGAATGCTTGTTTCTAGCCTTAAAGAATAAATAATTATCTACTAACTCTGGAAGATGTGCAAGGGAAAGTGGTTCGGAGAACAAGAAGGAAGAGATGGAAGGTACTTTGGTTACTGCCTTTCATGTTAGAAAAGATGAAGACTATTGGGTGATTGACAGTGGCTGCTCAAATCACATGACCAACGACAAAATTAAGTTCACTAAACTTGAGAAGTATGATGGTGGATTAGTCATGTTTGGAGATGATTCTAGTGCAAAGATTGTTGGAAAAGCAATAATTAGTTTTGATGGAAAACACAATACTAATGATTTCTATTATGTTAACGGATTAAGGAATAATCTTTTGAGTGTTGGAAAAATGTGTAGCAAAGGATTCAAGCTTGTGTTTCAGGATAATACTTGTGAGATCAGAAAAGGGTCCAAAATTGTGGTTGTTGTAGGAAGAAGAACATATGGAAACATTTATCAGCTTAAGGGTGTTGATGGTCAGTGCCTTGTATCTCAAGTTAATGAAAGTTGGCTATGGAACCAACGGATGGGACATGTAAACTTTGATAATTTGATCAGGAATAGTTCAAGAAAGGTTGTCTGGGATCAACCTAAAATCATAAAGCCTACCAATACTATTTGCAGAAGTTGTCAGTTGGGAAAACAAACAAGATGTGGTTTTAAAGGAAAAGATCAATCAACTACCAGAATGTTAGAATTGGTTCATACAGACCTTTGTGGTCCCACAAGAATAGGAAGTCTTAATGGTGATAGGTATTTCATGTTCCTTATTGATGATTATTCTAGAATGACATGGATTACTTTCCTTAGGGAGAAAGCTTAAGCTCTGGATAGATTCAAACTGTTCAAGGCTAGAGTAGAGAATGAAGTGAACCTAAGAATCAAATGTTTAAGGTATGATAGAGGTGGAAATTCACTTCCAGTGAGTTTAATACATTTTGTGAAGAGCATGGCATAAAGAGACAATTTTCTACTCCTAGAACTCCTCAGCATAATGGAGTTGTTGAGAGAAAGAACTGCATAATGCAAGAGGTTGTAAGGACTATGATGAAAGAGGAAAATGTACCTAATGTATACTAGAGAGAGGAAATCCACACTGTTGTTTATATTCTTAATAAAGTTTAGATCAGAGGTAAAAGCACAAAGACTCCTTATGAGTTTTGGACTGGAAATATTCCCACTGTTAAGTACTTTAAGGTGTTTGGAAGCAAATGTTACATTAAAAGAGATGATGAGAAGCTTGGAAAGTTTGATGCTAGATGTGATGAAGGTATTTTCCTTGGATATTCAACCAGTAGCAAAGCCTATAGATGCTTCAATTTAAAAGATTGAGAAATATTGTTGAGAGTGCAAATGTGAAGGTTAATGAAGATATGCACAGACAGTTAAAATAAGTGAAGTTGAACCAGATGAGCCTATCTATGGACCAGTACAAGAAGAAGATAAGGAAGAAGAAGAAGAACCTCTAGAACCTACTCCTAAGACTCCAAAGTGTGTACAAAAGAATCATCCAGAAGAATAGATAATTGGCGATAAAAGTGTAAGGAAAGCTAGATGCGGAAGCAACTCTCCTAATGTCAAAACCTCAGGGAAGAATGCAGAGACACTTTTAAATTTTTACAATTACAGTCCAATTAAGATGCACATGAAAGAGATAACAGAAATAGAGAATTTAGACATACACATATGAACACCAGATATACATGGGAAAACCCTTACGGGAGAAAAACCAACCACACTAAGAAAAGTCACTTTGTATTATATTAATAAAGATTACAAATAGAGTTCTGACTTATCTTTCTGATGTCAGTTTACAACAACATTCACTATGAACAACCTTGTTACAGAACATTCATGTTACAGACTTCTCAGAATATATTTCATTCATTGATCATACAATCACATAGCAATCCGTCGATCCATCGAACCAGTCATTATCTGCAATTACTGAGTAAATCCATGACACCCCTATTTGTTGAGCTTCCTCTCAGTAATGGCTGCAATAGTTCAACTACTAGTGGTTCCCATTTGGCTTCTCTAATTGGCCAATGACTCACCATGTAGGATGGTCTTCTCTCGGTCAAAGCGATCAACCTGTGTTGGCATGTTGTTGAGACACTAATCGTGTCTCCCCGATTCCACAAGACTTAACCATTGATGTCGCCAAGAGTCATCCTTATCACCAAGATGTTACATCGAGTCTAGAGAGCTATCGCTCAGACTTCATCATGTCACCAAGACCTCATACCGAGCCTTTATGTTATACCGAGATGTTCAACAATCAGCAAGACTTATTGCTTTTACTAGGAGATCATACCGAGGTTCAAAGTTACTCCTAAGTGCTCATCTATCGCCAAGACATATCACTATAGTTGAGACATTACACCAAAGACTTAAGTCATACCAAGCACCAAACAACAGTCAGCAAGACTTTTTTCCATCGCTAAGACTTCATATCGAAGTCTTTGTGTCACCGTGAAGACTCCAAGTGTATCCCCATTGGCGAGACCTTCATCAATCACTGAGACTTCTTCTCGAGACCTTTGAGTTACCCTGAGTGAATACTATTGGTGAGACATTCATATCAATAAGACTTCTTACCGAACACCCAAGATTCTCCCTGAAGGCTTCAAGAAAAATGTTGTTGGTGAGACTTCGTTTGTCACTGGGACTTCACCCTGAAGTAAGCCTTTCGGCCAAGGGTCTCCCCGATATACGATATGAAAGGCCAGTCGGACAGAGATCTCCACTCAACATAGGGTTACAATGACTGTCAAAAGTCACAACGATAAGCTCCTTCGACATGACTTAAACATTGTCTCGACAACTTGTACAAACCACAAGATCCAAAGCTGCTAGTCAGCCAGACCCAAAGCATGTCACACCGACTTGCCTCTCTTAGAGATTTCAGCCTGTGAGATTGAGGCATATATTTCCAACAAAAAGTGAAGGTGTAAAGACACGAAGCAAAGTCATGGAAACTGAGGTAAATCTGTGTTTAATTTTCAAGATAGAACCTAAGTCTATGTGTGAAACATACAAAGATGAAAGCTGGGTTAGAGCAATGAAAGAGGAATTGCAGCAAATAGAGAAGAATCAGACATGGGAATTGGTTCCTAGACCTGTAAACAATAATGTAATTGGTTCAAAGTGGGTGTTCAAGAATAAGTTGAATGAGAATGGAGCAATTGTAAGAAACAAAGCAAGGCTTGTATTCAAAGGTTATTCACAAGTTGAAGGAATAGAATTTGAGGAGACATTTTCCCCAATGGCAAGAATGGAGGCTATTAGGATGTTTTTGGAATTCTCTACTTACAAAGATCTCAAGGTATATCAGATGGATGTTAAGTCTGCATTCTTGAATAGAGAATTGGAAGAAGAGGTGTACATGGAATAACTGAAGGGATTTCACTTATTAGATAAACTGGATATGGTGTGTAAGTTCAAAAAGGAATTATATCGACTTAAACAGGCTCCCAAAGCATGGTATGCAAGGTTGGATAGATATTTGGAACATCACAGATTTAACAAAGGCTCCATAGACAGTAATTTCTATTTGAAGGTTGAAGGAAACATAATGTTGATAGTGGTTGTGTATATTGATGATATCATATTTGGAGGAAATAAAGGTATGTGCAAGAGATTTGTAGAGGAGATGCAAAAGGAGTTTGAGATGTCTATGATTGGTGAGTTGAATTTCTTTCTAGGATTTCAAGTGAATCAAACTGATAAGGGGATATTCATTTCATAATCAAAGTATGTCAAAGAGTTGTTGAAGAAGTTTAGAATGGATGACTCCAAATTGTTTTGTACCCCTATGTTGACTAGATGTAAGCTGAGTAAAGATGATGAATCACCTAAAGTTGATCAAAGCATGAAAATATCTATGATTGGTGGAAAGCTATATTTGTTGGAAATTACTGATATGTGGTTGTCATTGATGTCAACACTATTGGCATTAATGTCTTTAAAGTTGTATATGTCAAGGATATTGAGAAAATTGTAATAAAATAAGTTGCAGACCTTGTTGGTGATGCAGTGAAGTTCAATATGGTGGCTAGCTCAGTATATTGATGATAAGAGGTTGTGAATTAAAGGGTTTGTTGATGAGTATATCTAGTTTATCCACATGAAGTTTTAGAGGACTTCATGAAGATTTGATTGAGTTATGAGTATCTGTGTTCTGACAGTTGTTCTGTTGCTTTAGTTGGTGTTCCTGAAAGAAGATGTTGTGATTCTATAATTTGAGTTGTTGTGGATGCTTCTGTGGTAATTCATGATTCTTTTGGATGTTTCTAGATTATGCTCTATCTTTTTTGTTGGTCCACATTGATTTTTGTGCTCATGATTGGTTATTTTCTTTTGTGAGTTCATGTTTTTCATGATCATGGGCGACAGGTTGATTGTAGTGTGTTGTGGATCTTTGAGGAATAATTTTTGAAGGTGTTTCATATTTGAGGATTTTTTTTGGGTCCTCACTATGTTTGTGGTTGACATTTTTTAATCCACATTGATAATTATTTATGTTTTGGGCTGACAGTTTGTACACATTTTATTTTTGTTAAAGCCGACGTGTAGTCAATGTTATTCTTAGTTGTGGATATATATGATTGATTGTTTATGCCATTTGAGGGAAATGGTGAGCGATGTGTGTTGCATGCTAAGTGCAAATAATGTTCAAATCTTTTGAAGGCAGAAGTAGAGTGTGAAGAAGAATTTATGTGCTTAATCAGAACTATAATCAGGCATTAGAAGATGTTATTTTCTCATTTCAAAATCTTCCAGATGTAATCCGAATGTTGTTGTAAGATAGCGAGTCTTCTTTGGGTAGTAATCCTTTTTCTATTTGAGCAGTGAGCTCTAGGCAGTGTGCCTGAATGCATGTGCATTCCCCATTTATAATACTTTTAACAGAGTATAATCTTGTGGATGAACCTCCACAGTGGTTTTTTCCATAACAAGGTTTCCACGTAAAAATATTGGTGTTATGTGTGTTTTTGATGTGGTGATGGTTTATGCTTTCATGTTTATTTATCAGATATGAGAATAAGTTTAATAAGTATAATTTATGTGACAACTTATTCACCCCCCCTCTTATTTGTCTGCCCTTGTGTTTCCAACAATATCTTACTGCTATCAGACCATATATCATGCATGCAGTATGTTTAGTTGCCAGATTTCAAGCAAAACCTAAAGAAGAACATGTTATAGTTGTGAAGAGGATATTCATATATCTAAACGACACTCTAGATTATGGCATGTGGTATCCTAAGGATACTGATTTCACTTTGAGTGCTTACACTGATGCAAATTGGGCTGGTTGTATAGATGACTAGAAAAGTACAAGTGGTGGTGCATTCTTTCTTGGTGGAAGATTGGTTTCATGGCTAAGTAAGAAACAGGATTCGGTTTCTTTATCCACTAAAAAAGCTAAGTACATTACAACAACATCTTGCTTCACATAGGTTTTGTGGATGAAGCAAACATTAAAGGACATAGGAGTGATGTGTGATGAGCCTATCCCTATCTTCTGTAATAATACAAGTGCTATAAATAGTTCAAAGAATTCAATAATGCATTCAAGGACAAAGCATATATCTATCAAAATATCATTTCTTGAGGGAGAAGGTATTGAAGAATGAATTCAAACTGAAGTATGTGTCTACAAAGGATCAAATTGTAGATATATTTACTAAGGCTCTTTCGAAGGATACTTTTGAGTATCTCAGGGAGAGGTTGGGGGTTACTACCCCTCCTTTGAACTAGGTGCACATGGAGGTGCATTAGTCTAGTGGATCTACAAATTCTTCATTTGTCTAGACTGATGAATGGGTCTACTTCTTAGGGGGAGTAATAAGTTTCATTGTTGTAGTATGAGATGCTTTGGTGCACTCCTAAGGGGGAGTGATAAGAAGTTATGTTCTTTTCCAATTTCAAAGGAGGAGAGAAAGTCATCTAAAAAACAATGAAAGAAATTGAATGAGGGAGAGAGAGTATTGAGAGTGTAGGAAATGTTGTGTAGGTTGTCTAATCTAAAAATAAAGGAGAGTGCAAGAATGGAATGGATGTTTTATTTGATTTTTTTTCACATCATGTGTTGCCATCAATGACAAAGGGGGAGATTGTTGCAAGTATGAATGTGTATGGTGGTGTTGTCATTGATGTCAACATAGTACAAGATTTTACATAGAAAGGAATCAAGTGATTGCAGGTTGTGCATGTATAGTTGAGTTACTGTTGAGATGTTGTGAGTACATGGAGCTATATTTATGATGTTGTAGGTTCACTGATATGATGAGTTTCCAAGTGATTTTGAGAAATAGTGAAGACATAATTGTGTGTGTTCAGAATGTGCTCTGGTTTGTGCCCCACATTTCTTCTATGTTGATCCTATGCTTGTGTGGATCTGAGGTGTTGTTTATGGACTTCATTTGGTGATATATCCTAGATTGTAGCTTTTGTTTTGATGAAGTGTGAAAGTTGTGTTCATCGGTGTGTAAACTGGTTTGGCAGAGTTGTTTGTCTATGGATATGGAGAATTTTTTTTGCTCCGCAGTCCTTCGCTATTTTTTTTCTAGTCTTACAGATATGGTAGAAGGTTTGTAATGATATTATCTATATCCTATCAAATGCATTCATGATTTGGTACTCTAGAAGATGAGTTTAAGTATTGGTTTGTGTGTCTGTATAGTTTGAATAGACTAATGGAGAGTGTTATGTGTATGTAGGTCATTGCATTTTTTGTGGATCAATCTGAAGGAATCTAAGATGTGTTCCAGTGTATGATGAAGCATGTTATGTGGTCTACATGTTATTTTTTTGTTGTGGAAGTGTGTACTTCAAAGTTCATTTGTGTTTTCATTAGGTTTGGTTGAACTAGTGTCTACATGTCATGCGAAGGATAAGTGTTAATTAAAGAAGCATGTGATTGATTTGAGACATTGTTTTGGGTCTTGGTTAAGTGTTGGTTTTTTCCACTCTCATTCTCTTCCACCGTGGGAATGTTGAGTTTTTGACCT